>JAWNGG020000453.1:0-68295 GCA_036937485.2 Tetragonisca angustula
ATATTAATGAAATATTAATACATACAAATGCTAATAAAATTATATACTAATACTAATACTAATATATACTAGCAAATTAATAAATTACTGATATATGAATGAGATACTAATACACACCAATGTACTAATAAAATACTAATATATACCAACGCTAATATAAATTATATGCTAATACTAATATATACTAGCAAACTAATAAATTACTGATATACCAATGAGATACTAATATACACCAATATACTAATAAAATACTAATATATACTAACGCTAATATAAATTATATGCTAATACTAATACTAATATATACTGGTATAAATTACTGATATATCAATAAGATACTAATATATACTAATATACTAATAAAATACTAATATATACTAACGCTAATATAAATTATATGCTAATACTAATATATACTAGCAAACTAATAAATTACTGATACATCAATGAGATACTAATACACACCAATATACTAATAAAATACTAATATATACTAACAGTAATATAAATTGTATGCCAATACCAATACTAATATATACTGGTATAAATTACTGATATATCAATAAGATACTAATATATACTAATATACTAATAAAATACTAATATATACTAACGCTAATATAAATTATATGCTAATACTAATATATACTAGCAAACTAATAAATTACTGATATACCAATGAGATACTAATATACACCAATATACTAATAAAATACTAATATATACTAACGCTAATATAAATTATATGCTAATACTAATACTAATATATACTGGTATAAATTACTGATATATCAATAAGATACTAATATATACTAATATACTAATAAAATACTAATATATACTAACGCTAATATAAATTATATGCTAATACTAATATATACTAGCAAACTAATAAATTACTGATACATCAATGAGATACTAATACACACCAATATACTAATAAAATACTAATATATACTAACAGTAATATAAATTGTATGCCAATACCAATACTAATATATACTGGTATAAATTACTGATATATCAATAAGATACTAATATATACTAATATACTAATAAAATACTAATACTAATGCTAATATAAACTATATGCTAATACTAATATATACTAATATACTAATACAATCTTGATATATCAATAAGATATTTACATATACTAATATACTAATAAAATACTGATATATCAATAAGATACTAACATATATTAATATACTAATAAGACACTGATATATCAATAAGATACTACCATACACTAATATATACTAATGCTAATACTAATACCAATGTATACTAATATACCAATAAGATACTAATATATACTATACTAATAATATACTAATAAAATACTAATATCTACTAATATACTAATAAAATATAAACTAGTTAACTATAATATGTACTAATATATCGTTCCACAGAGTCACCAGAAGCTTCCCTAGAGCGTAGCAAGTCTCTGCCGAGCTTCACGGCGAAGCGGACGCGCGAGCTACGTCTCTTCAGCGACGGGAACATCGATTACGGTAGAATGGCACCGGAGATCGCCCGGTGTTCACCCCTGTTCGACCTGATAGACCCGCGTGAATTATTGGCGCCCGATTACTTGGCGAGGAACGTGTTCGAGGCGAGAGCGGCGAACAGAGCTCGACCGGAGGACTTCACCGACGTCCAGCTACTGCCCAAGGCGATTTTTTTACAACTTTTTCACCGGTGTCTCGCGGCGTTCGACCGTCTGGCTCCTCGATACTTCGAACCCACGGACTCGCTGTTACTCTGCTTCTACAACGATCGGCGAGCCGGCCGCGTGCACGAGGAGGAACGAACGTCGAGCATTCGGACGCCGGTCCGGCTACGCGATTTCTGCGAGTACGTGGCCCCGGAGGAGAGGGACTGGCTACGCCGCGAGGAGGAGATCCACCGACTGCAGACGGCCGAGTCGGTGGAGAGACTGATGAGAAGGAGCTCCGAGATATACGAGGAGACGATGCTGTTTTGCGACGAGGACTTTGTCCTCCCCGGGACGCTGAAGGCGAGAGATTTGCAGGCCAGGCGAAAGGGTGGACTGCAAGATGGTGAGGGGGTGGTTTGTTGTTCGTGAGATCTCGAACTTTTTGCTATCGGAGAATTTCTCTTGTTGAGCGAAAATTTTCGATTTAGCAAATTTAATTTCTCTTTTGGCAAATCTATTCTCTTGGTGGTTGTTTTAAATTTGGATTCTTGGATGTTACATTCAAGAGCTTCATCTCTGTTCCTCAATATTTTTTACTAAATTCGACACTATTTTGTTTTAATATTTAATATTAATGACACTTGGTAATTAATATAATTGTGATTCGTTAGAATAACACACTACTTAAATAATACATATAATATATTATTATTATATACTTCACTTCAATTTCTATTACCCGTGAAAATTGAATATTTAATTACTTAAAACAGCCGAGCATCAGAACAATGCAAATAATAATTCATATTCGTTATACTGCGCCACATAATTTTTCTCTCATATCGAATTCAACGTTTACTTGGTCAAACATAACATATTACACGACACACGATGCTTCCAAACATATTTACTTCCAATTTCTCCCACAATTCTGTCACAGTGTACGAAACACAATAGTAATCAAATGTCCGACGCGGGGAAAACCTTCTTTCGCAGACGTATCGTCCAATACCACGACAGAGAAGACGACCGAGGAAGGGAAGAAGAAGAAGAGACCGTCTAAGGGAGGCAAAAAGAAGAACGACAAATCGAGCAGTCCGAGAAAGTCGGTCGACGTCGAAACTTCTTCGTTGATTACTGGAAAAGTGTCATCGGCCCCTCTTCCCAACCGGGCCGAGAGGGAACCAGTTTATGATTTCGTTGGTTACGATCTCGGGAGACTTCGCGTACAAGTGACAAATCGCAGGAGAACGTTTCGTTCGGCCGACGACACCCTGGTCCGAGTCGAAGTGGACGATTGGCTTTACAGGGCCAAGCATTTGAGAATCACCGTCACCATCCGCGGACACAGTCTACGATTATCTCGCAGGATCGACGCTCCCGAAACGGACGAGGTGTTCCATTTGACGAACAGGCTGGGAATTATTCTTGCTTTCCAGAAGCTGTCGTCACCACGTAAGATGAATATTTCAGAAATTTAGAAGTTTAGAAATTTGGAGATTTAGAAATTTAGAAATTTAGAAACTTAGAAACTTAGAAATTTAGAAACTTAGAAATTTAGAAACTTAGAGATTTAGAGATTTAGAGATACAGAGATTTAGAGATTTAGAGATATAGAGATTTAGAAATTTAGAAATTTAGAAATTTAGAGATTTAGAGATTTAGAAATTTGGAGATTTAGAGATTTAGAAACTTAGAGATTTAAAGACTTAGAGACTTAGAGATTTAGATATTTAGAGACTTAGAGATTTAGAGATTTAGAGATGTAGAGATTTAGAGATTTAGAAATTTAGAAATTTAGAGATTTAGAAACTTAGAGATTTAGAGATTTAGAGATTTAGAGATTTATCCCAAATATATTAGAAATGTTTCCAAGTAACATGCAAGAGTATGAAACCTGCGAATATAGGCGAAATATTTAATGCTAATATTTTTCTATTTCTTTATATTGATATTTAATATTTTTTTATTTGAAACATTGGATTTAATTTTTACACAACTTGCACCCTTTGAAGTAAATTTTAAATTAATCTTTGTATTTATCTTAATTCAATCTTACGTTTTTTTTCCCTAAAATTATGGATTACAAGTATCCAAAATGTTACATTGCATGAACCATAAGTATCCAATAATTTCATGAATTATACTAGAGGATCGCAAAATTTATTCATATTTAAAATTATACATATGTACAGTTGTATTTATATTTTGAAATCAAATTAAAGTTAATTATTATTTGAATTGATGGAATTAATTGAAATTAACGAGCAATTTAATTTAAATTCGAATTAACAACCTGTAGAGTTGGAACGCAATCGCGGCTACACTGTGATCTAACAAACGTGTACTTTGTCAAATCTCGTCTCGCGCGCCATGATACACGTTTATGAGATGAATTAACATCGTCGGAGTAGTTGCTGAAGACTAGTCGTGGAAGTGGCGTTTGAATCAAGTTTTGACTAACGTGCAGCTTCATACGCTTCACCGAGGCAAACTTCGCAACAGCGTCGCACACTGTTGAGATCTGATCGTGCGTTTGCTCGAACTGTTCCGTTTTTGCATCGACGTCAAAAATCTCGATTTTACAACGTTAACAGAATTCAATTATTCTGTTAATTAATCCTTTGACTGCGAGTACGTGCGTCTCAAACGCAACTCGTGCAATTATCTCGCATCTGGAATTCTCAAGCACCTCGAAAATGAATGTTACAACTTTGTCTCGCAGGGTAGAAACGCGTCAGAATGTTATGTACAAACAAGGTTCACTCGATTCACTTTGTGATCTTATACTGTATCAGATGCATCGACCAATTCTTCTCACACGTGGCAAAACACGATCGTGGAGCACAGAATTTCTTGGCCTACGGGATTACTGATAGAACCGGTGGTCGGTGACGGGCCAAACAATCCGTATTACATTCGACAGTCCTACACACCGAGAGGTTACGTCAACTCTGAAGATGATCGTGAAATTTGTAGAAAGTTTCTCAGGAACGGGACGGTTCTCAAGGTATTTACACGATGGCAGGGTGATAGTTCTTCGTCCAAACGGGGTAGTCGTGACTTGCAGCGCATTCGAGAAGCTTGGAGTCAAGCGAGGAAGAAATGGCGACGATCAAGCCAGAGATGGTTCAGGTATTCAGAATTAATTCTCCTTCAGAGGAAAAATGATTGACTTTGATTCAGCAGTTGTAAGTTAATTCTCTTTCTCTGTGGTATTGACTAGATCTTGAAGACTTATTTTTCTTCTATCAATATTAATAATATTAATATTTTTATTTCTATTAATATTAATAATATTAACAATATTAATAGTTTTATTTCTATTAATATTAATAGAATTATTTAATATTAATAGATACTGAAGTATTTTTTAAATTTAAATTTCACGGGGCGCGAAAAATGAAACAACGTTATCCAAATATTGTATCGAGGTTTCTGAATTCAGACGAGCGTCGAGAACGTATCCACGTTTCATTTTTTAAAGGTGACAGACCGAAAGAGACGGAGGAGTCCAAAACGAAAAGAAAGCCAATGAGTGGCTTGAAGTCTTCGTTGCTCGGAACCGGCGAGGGAGATCTCGCGTCCGCTCAGCAGAATTTCACAACGGTTAGTCAAGTGTCCGTTAAATATCGTTTTAATCCAGGAACTCGAGTCTCGCTCGATCTAGCAAGATAAATAAGAGGAAAACGTTCAACCCCATCGAGACTCGGCCCTTTTGTCCCGGGGATCGCGTAAATTAACCTCTCAGAAAATCAAATAACGTTAACAACACCGCCCTCGAAGCCGGCCGAGAAACACAGATTATTAAATTCGCCGTTTGTTGACCCGAAGGTTAATACGAGATTTCCACAGTTCTGAATCCACTTCTCGATTAAAGAAAGAAAACTTCGTGTTTTTAATATAAGTAATATATTACTATATTACTATGAGCAGTATAATATATATTTATAAGTAATATAACGTTTATTAAAATAACTATTATTAAAGTGTTGTCCAAATTTATACATTTTCCCGAAAGTAATTGAAAATGGTGTCAAATATAAAGTACTGTAAGTATTTTTATATTATATAAAAATATAAAATACCGCAAGTATAATACTTAAAATATTTTAATTTAAATACTAAGTAAAATACTATAAGTATTTTTATAAAATATTATACCATAAAAGCTTTTATATTATATAAAAATATAAAATACTACAAGTATAATGCTGTAAGTATTTTAATATAAAATATTATAAGTATAATACTATAAGTACTACGAGTATTTTTATAAAATATTATAATATAAAAGCTTCTCAAAGTATAGTATAAAATACTTTGTAATATACCATAAAAGCTTCTCAAAGTATAAAAATATAAAATACTATAAATAATTGTATAAGTATTTTTATATAATGTAAAAATATAAAATAGTATAAGTATAATATTATAAATATTTTAATACAAAATACTCTAAGTATTTTTATAAAATATTATACTATAAAAGCTTCTGAAAGTATATAAAAATATAAAACTATAAGTACTACGAGTATTTTTATAAAATATTATAATGTAAAAGCTTCTCAAAGTATAAAAATATAAAATACTATAAGTATAAGACTATAAGTATTTTTATATAATATAGAAATATAAAATACTATAAGTGTAACATTATAAGTATTTTTATATAATATAAAAATATAAAATAGTATAAGTATAATATTATAAATACTTTAATACAAAATACTCTAAGTATTTTTATAAAATATTATACTATAAAAGCTTCTGAAAGTATATAAAAATATAAAACTATAAGTACTACGAGTATTTTTATAAAATATTATAATGTAAAAGCTTCTCAAAGTATAAAAATATAAAATACTATAAGTATAAGACTATAAGTATTTTTATATAATATAAAAATATAAAATACTATAAGTGTAACATTATAAGTATTTTTATATAATATAAAAATATAAAATAGTATAAGTATAATATTATAAATACTTTAATACAAAATACTCTAAGTATTTGTATAAAATATTATAATGTAAAAGCTTCTCAAAGTATAAAAATATAAAATACTATAAGTGTAACATTATAAGTATTTTTATATAATATAAAAATATAAAATAGTATAAGTATAATATTATAAATACTTTAATACAAAATACTCTAAGTATTTGTATAAAATATTATACTATAAAAGCTTCTCAAAGTATATAAAAATCTATAGGCGTGGGATTTAATTATTATCAAAAGAATGATATTCCTAAAATAAACACGATCGAACAAAAAACCAAACCTAACCACAAAACGTGATCCAAATATATTTCGAATCCCATGGCATCTGCAATTGCAAACCAATTGCGGGCGTACGTATGTATATTCGTCTTCGTCAATCGCAAGCGTGACTTCCCTCTCCTCTCCTCTTCCAGAATCTGGATGTCCTGTCAGCGACGGACAACACGGTCAAAGTGTCACGGTATACGGTCTTGAATGACGATGGCCGGGTGTACGAGGTGGTGGACGACTTGGTCGTAAGTGAACATCATCGATTACTCGTGAGAACGGCGTCCGACTACGAGGTCGACGAGAAATTCACGCGACGGACTGACGGCACCAACGTGTTGCTGAATTCCAATGGTGAATTGATCGTCAGATTCCCAGGTACCGTTTCACCTCGTGTGCTCGCGCCACGCTTTGCTCAGCGGATTCCAATTTCTGGCTGGCTATTATATTTCGTTCAATGAGACTCGCAACTCCCGCAGCGAGATCTGGTATCAGCCAGCGTCTTCAGCGGGGAAGCTAGACGACCGGCGTTTAGTACAATCAATTTAACAGTATCGAATTTAGTTAAATCGGCTGGGTATCGTCGATTTCGTTGCGTTGTCGTTCGTGAAATCTCGTCGAATTTCGTCGACTTCGAGAAGACGGATGTGTAGAACGCGATTGTGAATATAACGAGTAGAAATCAGCGTGAACGTGAGTTGAAGTTTAATCGCGTTAAACCTATCGATTAATTTGGAAATTTTGCAACTTTCATTCGTAAAATTCTGTCGTCGAATTTAAAAGAAATATCCGTTCCGTAAGATTTTCATCAGAGAAAGTATACTTATCTGTGATCTTTGTGCGTAAATTAAATTTTTAACATAAACGCGGTCTCTAATTATCACGATTAATCTAAAAATTCGCGGTGTTTTTTTTTATTTATTTATGTACAATTATAATATTATAAAGAATTGTTTAAAAAATAAGAAACAAAAACTTCATTGTTTATTTTCGTTTATAAGATCGGACACATATTAAAGCAATTAATTGCACAATCAATTTTCACCGGGAAATTAACGCGAATTTCCAGATACAAAGCAAACACTCGTCGATATTCAGATGAAAGAGAATTGCCAAACATTTAATTGCCCGTTTAATCTTCCAACAGAAACGGAATAATTCCAAGAGAATCCGAAATATCGATTCGCGGCTCCCCTGTATGCCGTGCAATTTCGTTAAACACGTTGCCCAAATGATTTAACGTTATCAAGCCGCGCAGCGGTAAATATTTATCTTATGCAACGCTGTAAAACGTCGCAACGATTCACCGACTGCCTGTACCACCGCGCAGCAAAGCATTCTCGTAACGTATCACGAGGCCAGAGCCAAGTTCATCAACTTTCCACTCCCGAACTTTCCTTCATATTCTCCTCCTGTATTTTGTTTGCTCTGTTGAACGCAATTTCCACGAACGTTTGAGCAACTACTGCGCGTCAATTGCCCCTTGACCTAACGACTCCGCCGTATTATTGTTCTTTGTTTCGAAAAAGAAATACCCAACGAACACTTTTTTTTTTATCCATTTTTCTTTCAAATATTTTACATATCCATTGTCAAATTTTTTTTTCAAGTATTCTGTTATATTTGTCGTCTATACTTTTCTTTGGAATGTTTCAAGTATTATATTTTTATATGTAAATATAAAATATTATATATTCCAATAAATATATTCCAATTATATTGTATTATATATTTAAATATTTTAAATATTATATTATATCATATATTTAAATATTTTAAATATTTCAAGTATTATTCTTTTGACTATTACAAGTATTTTGAATATTTTTTGTCAGATCTATGATACATATCTTGCACCTTGTATATATTTTCAGATTGGTTTCAAACTTTTGTATTCTTCATTCTCTATTCACGTATTAATCAAATGCACAGCTCATGAAATCGAATAACGCATCAAAACGATGCGCAATACTGAATTTATAATTGATGAACTCGGAACAATGAACTCGGGAACAATTCATCATTCACGAGGTCGAACGAGACAGTGAAACAATTCGTAATGTCAAATTCGTAATTGAGAAGATCAAATGAGACACATTCGTAATGCCAGGTTTGTCATTTCGTTTGTAATCGGCAAAAACAACTGGTAATGCATAAAACCAACGAAACTTATAATTCATCGAATCGCTAACATCGTGGAACAATCTACATTGAAAACTCAAATAACAAAATTCATGAGATGCATGAAACACAACGAAAGAGAACCAAACAGCAGCGAGCTTATAATTCATCGAACTAACAATAACGATAAAACAATCTGCGACATCAAAAAATCATGTAACAAAGTTCATAATTCATAAAATCCAGCAATTCACGAAATCAGGTTAAGCACGAAATATTTGTTACATAACACGTGTAACGAGTAATTTAAAATACTTATAATATTCAAAAGAATACTAGTATACTATACTATACTATATTATATATTCACTGTGCTATACTATGCTATACTATATTATATATTCACTATGCTATACTATGCTATACTATATAATATATTCACTATGCTATACTACACTATACTATATTATATATT
This sequence comes from Tetragonisca angustula, assembly GCA_036937485.2. Taxonomy (NCBI): domain Eukaryota; kingdom Metazoa; phylum Arthropoda; class Insecta; order Hymenoptera; family Apidae; genus Tetragonisca; species Tetragonisca angustula. The sequence goes on from JAWNGG020000453.1 coordinate 9,540, forward strand.
CACTATGCTCTACTGTATTTTACTGTATTATACATTTACTATACTATACTATACTATATTATATATTCACTATGCTATACTATGCTATACTATATTATATATTCACTATGCTATACTTTGCTATACTATATAATATATTCACTATGCTCTACTATATTTTACTATATTCTACATTTACTATACTATACTATATCATATGTTCAGTATGCTATACTATATTATACTATATTATATATTTACTATACTACACTGTATTATATATTCACTATGCTATACTAAATTATATTACATACTATACCGCACTATTTCATATACTTTAATATTTAAATATATATTGCTTACATTCATATTTAGAAATGTAGTACTTGAAACATTTACAAGAAAAATTGACAACAGATATAATAATAATAAATAAAGAAAGAGCTTGACGACAGACACAATCTGCCGCTCAAAGTATTAAAGGAAAAAAAGAAACGTGACACGCTAGTAAAAATTTTTTTTGAGTTCGTTCGTGTAATTTGAAGCTCCGGTTGCAGATGGTACGCGTATCACGACCAGCTACATCGTAGAAAAAGAACCAGTGACGTGTGACTGGACCGAGGAGGAGATTCTCTTGTATTTCGCCACCGACGAGCAACGCCGCGCGGATCGTTCGTTATCGAATCCAGAATACGTGGACGAGGCGCGTATGTCGTCGTCGTACGAGGAGAAAATAAACGAGCTATTGATCAGGGACAGCTTCGTCTCGGTGCTGTTGACGTGCCGCGCCGAGCACAAGAACTATGCCGCCGTGTCGTACGATCAGTCAGCAGTTAACTGCACTTTATCAATGCCCGACGATCTTCGAGTCAGCATATCAAGGAGAGGTCATTACGAAGTTTCGATGGCGGACGGAGTTAATCTAAAGGTAATCAAAACCTGGTAGATGAGATTCGTTGGGTATCTGGGTCCTCGGCGCGGCTGCAATGGTGCCACCGATATATATATATATATATATATATATATATATATATATATATACATGTATGCACTATATATATTCCATGCACTTGCGAGAAACTGGGGATTAAAATCGGAGCTTAGGGCCGGGAAATGAAAGGTTCTTCAGATTGACGGTGATTACCGTGTGCAGCTTCTCGTGCCTCGCGATTTTTAGAATCTACGGATCATTCAATACCGCGGTGGCTTCGAAATTCTATGATACTGATCACGAGCATTCTGTTCGTTAGCATCCGGTAGACTTTCGGTATTTTATTTCTGCAACTCTGCAGAATCCTACGTATTCTGTAATTTTTATAAGTGTGTTTCAACTATTTGCCCGATTTACTCGATTACGTATTTACGTCGTACGACTTGTCGTTAAATATTATTTACTACAATTACATTAGCTAATCGTATATACAAACACTTGAAATACTAAATTCTCCCCGAGGAAATATCGTTTTGCCAGATCGACGAAGACAGTCTATCGTTCAAAGGGAATACGTGCACAACCTGCGGCAGCCAATCCACGTCCAGGTACAGTTTCCAGCCTTTCGACTCATCAGCCATATTCACCACCACCGACGTGTTTGGCAACGTGTTCGAAGTGACTAGCGACGGCAAAACGCGTTACAGTCGTGGCAATCGAACGTTGAAATGTCAGGAAATATCGAGCACGGGCGTAGTTACGGCGAAACGAAGAGAACACTGCGAGGAGAAGCTCGAGGAAGACGTTCAAACCTCTTGCAACCACGAAACACTACGTTTCGAGAACGACCGAGTTGATTGCAGATTATTTGCGATAAATCGCGATCTCACAGCTTACGAGTACGTTCACAGGTTGACTAGAAATGAAATTGAGCTGACGTCGGTGTTTGACAGAGGGATCAGCACGATTTTGTACGGCAGTCCTCGTCGACCTGCGCTTCGTCGTTTGATCACGTTTGAACCAGTGGGAAGTGAGTCTCGGCTGAAGAGCATGCTATCGTTTCCGGTGAGTTCGAGAATAATGAAAGTGGAAAGATCGTGTGTTCTGATTTGTTCGACGTTTGGAAATTATTTCTGATTGCGGGCGTTTCTAATTCGTCGGATCAAGTTTGACGTTGTTTGTTCTTGAATGAACTGATTTGTACGTACGTGAATTTTACGATGGAAATTCGGTCACTTGAGTATCGAGAGAAGTGAAAATTCTGAGAAAGCAGATTCTCCTGAAATTTCTGAATTCTTTTAAATTTTCTAATTTGAATGTAAATTACTTTTAACAGTGTTCGGATGTAAACCAAACTTGGTAATTACTTGACTGACAATATGATTAATTTAAACTGATGACGAGATAACGTAGATGCAATATTCTAAAATGTACGAAGTATCCATCGTTGTAATTGAATTATTTTCATACACAAGTTCGCAATATTCAAAATATGCGATTGAAGAAACAGAACCTCGATGGAGAATATTTTTATATATTTTCCTTTCACCGTATTACTTGCATCCTGTGCAGCTTCACACTGTCAGATTTCCTACAAATTCACAGAAATTCGCAGTTTATTAATTACCAAGTCTTCCCGCTCGAGTTGCAGAGATACCATTCAATTTCCTACTCTTTCGCTTAATACTGTGCAGCGATAAACACCTTTCAACCCTCTTTTTTCTTCAACGAACTTCGCAAGCCTCGCTGCAACAGGCAGCGAAAGTTCAAAGACGCTTCGAGGAAATTTGCAACGAGTAATTAAAAACTTTGTAACTGAAGCCATCAAAGACAAACGAAAGTAGCTGAATACAATTTCGATCGTGCAGTTGTGCCAGTCACCAGAAATATAATATTTGAAACGAAGAAAAAAAAAAAAAGAATAATGTTTCCAACATTTTACAAGTCTCGATTGATTAGTTAATTGAAATTGAACCGATTCTAAAATATTGATGATGTTTCTTGCATTTGTTTAAAGGAATAAATCGATTCTGGGAAGATCTATGTACAATTATGTACATTCGTACTATGTATTCAATCAAACTTATTGCAAACAAGATGACCAGTGAAACTTTATAATTATGTAATAATTATGACACGTGTTAACGATAATTACACAACAGTAGACTTTATCTAGAAACGTCACATTTTTCAAAGTGAATTGTTCAGTGCCCAAAACATTTTCCAAACATTCAACAATTGCTGACTTTATCGCTCTTCGATTATTTTCTTCTGTTTGTTTGAAAGCTACCGACCACTTGACAGATTCCTTCGAGAGCTACGCATTTGTGTTTTACTATCGTTTACCTAGAGATTCATTCGAAAGCTGCAGGTTCTCGTGACTAACAAAATCTACGTTGAATTTTATCAGGACTGTCAGGTGAAGCCAACCAACTACGATCGAAGGGACATGCCACGAAGCACTTACTCGACACCGTATGATTGGCTATTCCCATTCGGAAGGAACGGTAATGGTATTTGGAAAAATATCCACGAGCTGCCGCTAATGGGCGACGTCGAGTCTCTTCCCGAATTATTGAGCGTTCGTGTTCTGCGCGGATTCAAGGAACCCGGTGGAAAGTCGGTGATCGATCTTCAAAGGGCGCTCGGACGCTATTGGATGTCCGTTAGTTGAATTAATGTGTGCTTTTTACCAAACCAATGCCCGTGGAATCTTCCAATTAAATTTCACCGAATCGGTTATCCCCCCGTCTTCTTGCATATTATGCAAAATCATCCGCACGTTCGACCTCCGTGAAATTATCTCGGTTGAACTCCGGCAAGGCGACGCTCTGCTTTTTCAGTGACCTCGATGTTAGAAAATTAATTAACGAGCGACAGGGACAATTGTTCTACTTTGATTTCGGAATTAGTGACTTTTTGGAGTGAGGGTGACGCTTCCAAATTTAGTATAATCGTTATTCGTTAATCAATCTCCGGATATTTAAATTTTTATTTCATTCCGGGGCTGAACGCATAGTCTTTAACTGTGACAGTATTTGCAGATGACTTGGTTAATTACCTTTGGTGATAATACTAGGTGATTTTATTTGTCATTATTAAATTATAAATGACAATATTTATTTATTATTATTTGGTGATAATAATGATATACATAGATATTGAAATATTAAGATTGCATAATATTAAAATTATAATATTACATAATATTCTTAATACTCATGGCAAAAGATTTATTTATCACAGGATATAGCAATTTTGATAATGCCATTCTCCTTTGTATTTCAATTCATGGACTTTATCAGTCAGTTTTTGATTAATCCACAACGCATGGTGAAAAATATTACAATTGCAATGTCGTGTAAACTACAATTACAATTTAATATGTAATACAACATTAATATATAATATAAAATTAAAGTAAGAATATTGTAGTCACAGCAGTAATATAAATTACAATAGATAATAATATTGTTCAGTTGTTTCGTACTATATTATTTTATATATCATGTTACATTATCGCACGATATTTCACACTCTAAATTTCCCCAAAAACAAACACGCAACACCACAAGAGAAAAATATTAAGTGAAACAATTTCCAAACCATCTCTAACCTTCGAATCGTGCATCCAGTTAGCACGCGACGATCTCCAATCACGGTTCTCAGTGGACCAAAAGAAGAAACTCGTCCAAGAGAAAACGAAGACAGCGTACGATCGCCTGGAAGACAGTCTGCACGCTCTGTCGTTGGGCACGAGGAAGACGATCGACGTGGAAACGTACAAGATCGGTCTCGAGAGGCAGTGGCAGACGAAAAAGTCAAACGGTCTTCGAGAATCGATGAAACACGACGAATTCCTCAGGCACAAGGCGCTGGAGATGGAGGAGCTCGAGTGGTACAAACGATGCATGAAGGAGAAATTCATTCTACCGTATTTTCAGAACATCGCCGGCACGTGTTTCCTCTGGGTGATAGATTGCATAAATAACGCGTTGAGCGTGTCTGTTATTGAATCCTCTGGCGAAATCAGCGATTGTTAAATCTTTTATATTGACAAATGTTTGATTGTTAATGAGTCGACGACGACACGATTGCAGTGGATTTATAGTACAACCGAATTTGAGTCAGTCATCGAGATTACAATAATTTTATTCAAAACCTTTGCGATACTGAAGGTAAAATTTCTCTTCTGATCAGTTCAAACTTCCTTTAAAATTTAAACTTTCATACCTAACTTGACGAATATTCAGTAAATAATGAATAAATTAAAATGTTTCGTTGTGAATTATTATTGTACCAATAATTTTATTAAAAATCTTCGTGACACCGGAGATACACGATTCCTGGAAAATCGATTGATGACGAGATTTAATTCAAACTTTCACACGTGACAACTCGTACATGTAACAAGTATTTAGTAAATAATGAACAAATTAAAATGTGAAAGTAACGAATGTCGTTATTGTCGTCGTTTCTAGATTAATAGATGAGTAATTTTTCAAAGTGAAGCAAGTGACTTATCTATCCGAATTGTTACTATATTTCTGCCCTCTCTAGTTAAAAACTTCCTTTGAAGCGCGGCGCTTTTGACGAAATTCCCCGGCGATTAAATAAATTTGGTCAGAGAGCCCCGGCGCCGAGATTACTCGGACAAAAGTCCTGAGATCCGGGGTAAACTTGCGCGGGACCACGGCTAATAAACAACTTCTGCGGGAAATTAAGCGAATACGATTATCTCGACGGGAGAAGAAGTAGCGGCAGAAGAGTTGGAAGAAACGGATTGTCGGATCAGATCGTTTGTGTTCGCTAATTGGTAGGTAGCGGATGGTTTTGATCCGATCATTCCCTAATGTTTACGCATTCCGACATTTCCACGATCGCAACACTGAGAGATCTGTGTCGACTGGTAAATATTTTAACGAACATTCCATTTTATATCTTCTTGTGTACTACATACATTTTGCAAATTAATTTTGATAACGTTTAATAAAAATATATAATAACAGGATACTTTACACGAACATGTAACGTGTAGTGTAGCAATCGAAATATTTTTCAACATTTCGAAATTTCATTGACACTAATGTTGCGAGATATTTATTACAAGTACATATTTAGTGAATATTAGGATAAAGTGATAATTACATAACGATATAATTTTTCCCAATATATTATGCGTATCATGTGGTACATGTTAAAATTCCATTAACATTTGAATGTTATAAGGTATTAGTAAAAGTCAGAATAAACTTATAATTACATATTGATGTAATGACATAATTGGATGTTGATACAACAGACAACAATTTAAATGCTTAAATACCTGCATGATCTCTGTGAAATGTATGTACTCGTATCAAATATTATCGAAACAAATATTTAATGATCCCAGATTTGCTTCAAACTTCATCAACATAATCACGACAGTTTGTTCTTGTTACAAGTGTTAATGAGATTCCGCGTGCATAATATGTTTAGAGTATTATTTACAAGTGTTTGAACATCTTTACGAGCAACTGAGCATTTACATTCTACAGAGGCTAACTGGCAGCCCGCGAGTCCTGATCGTCAATGCTATCCCCTCCACTGCATCGATCTCTCCCCACTCTCTTACGCACGACGAGGAAATTTCGATGTAGTGGAGAGATCGATGGAGGGGGGACAGTGGAGGGGGTAGCGCTGGCGGTCAGGAAAGTGGGGGGGCGAGAGCTCACGAGCTGCCAGTTAGCCTTACAGAAGAAATCATTCTACGCGCAGCAGCCTTTATTCAACGAAACTGAAGTCGTATGTCGATCACAGTGACATAATTCACATCAATGAACATTGATATAACGGACAACGTTTAAATACGTTTTATAATCTCTACGAAATATATGATAGTTATGTTTACATTTAAATTCGTTTCAAACCTCATCAACATAACCACGACAGCTCGTTCTCGTTACAATGAAATTTCAAAACGTTTCAGATATATATTCGTGAAGTAACTCGTCCTACAAAAAAAAAAAAAAAAAAAAAAAAAAAAACGAAAAAAAAATCTTTCTATGCGCAGCAGCCGTTCGTGAAATGTAACAAGGTTATCCTGAACGAAACTGAAGAAACTTTTAACCGGTGTTGCTTTCAATTTACGAGAGCCTGACCCGACGAAACGAGAGTTCCATCCGGATCCTCCTCATTCGTAATCGAGGCGCGAGCGAACGGAAACAGAAGGAGAAGGAGAACAGCTCCGGGAAACTAACTCTCAGCTTTCCAAGTGTCCGACGCACGTATCAGACCAGCACGCAAGAATTTTCGATCAGTTCCTTCTGTTTACCGGGGCGCTCGTTCCATTAAAGCCAACGGCCCGGCCCTTCCAGCAACGTGGCGTGTTGCCACGCATTGAAATGAATCACCCTGGCATTCTCTCTCCCCTCCCTCACCCCATTGATATTCAGCGGAATCTCATATCGCCCGATTTTCTCCATCCAGTTACGCCGATTGTTCGTTGCGTTTCGTTGCAATATCGCGGAACGTTTGCGCTTGTGTCGTTTGCATTATTCCGGCGCGGAAAATTGGTCACATCGATTTCACTCAACCCCCTCGTACGATCTGATCTTTCGTTCTTTCTCTACGCGAACAAAGGAATTTTTATTTTTAACTTTTCACTCGAGATAACAATGAGAAATAATTTTTGCACGGCGACTATTTGTTTTCGTGCAAGAAGAGTTACCAGTGTCTCAAGATCTTCGCGATTGAGAATGATCAGAAATTTGGAGAGAATTGCAATACTGGATAGTTACGAATATCGTATTCGAATACTATTGTCCTCGACTATTGTGCAAGAAGAATGACCAAAGATCCTCCTGATTAAGAGCGACGAAAAATTAGGAGAGAATCGAAACATTGGAAAATCACGTCAACTCTGGCATCATTTTGTTCATTTCATCACACTGCGTCACCTTTGGACAAGATAATTAAACCTCGAGCGAACAATTTTTATGCACAATTCGCACGATTTTCTAAATCTTTTTGAATACGTCGAGGCACGAGGAGAGGTGACAATTTTTCCAAGCGAACAAATCACTTCAGCGACGACCAAGCGGACTGTTATATACATTTAATTCTTTCTCAAATTTTCAAATACCGATTCAGTTTACAATTTTCCATCTATTATACTTGGTCTCGTTTACACTCGCCTATTGGACAGAAAAAGAGAGGGAAACAAGGTACAGAACATCGAGTCAGAGGGGAGAGTGTGTAATAAGGAGAAAAAAAGAGATACAGAGAGAGAGAGAGAGAGAAAGCGTGTATATCTGCGTGTGTGTGCATGTGGGGGATGTTGGGGGGAGGGGAGGCACGTTATCCAGCTGCAGGCTGAGAAAAATGGCCCGTCTCGTAGTTTCACCCTCTCGTAGCGAAAAATCCGTGCCGGCCGATAAATCAGATCGCGTCGCGTCTGAAACCGATGGTGCAACTTTTGTCCAATAACGTGATACGTAAACGTCCCGGTATACACGGCCCCGGCTCCACTCGATATATATTCGCGCGATACTCGGCGAATCTGTATTCCGTCTCCACTCCGCGTTTCACGTATTGCCGCCTCTTTTCCCAGACCGTCGGGCTTTGGAACCCGCCTTCTCTGCAGGGTGATAATTGTCTCATTATGCTTCTCGAAGACAATGAAAAATTGACACCGATATGGTTTTGTAGAAGAAGGATCGTTCGACGATCCACTTGGTTACACTTTAACCACTGGCAACTGATTGCGGACCATAACGAGTGACCGAGCCGTACACAATAAATTCGCTTTCTTTTTGATGTCGTCGGTATGATGTCACTGGATAGTTATAATTATAAGTAATATAATATTAAATAACAATTATTTAAATAAATTATTGAGAAGTAATAAATTTATTATTTATTTTTCCTGAGTTATATTCAAGTATACTTAAAACTGAAGAAATATTGCAATTTTGGGACGAAAAGTTCTCTACGTGCGCGGAAATTGTAAAATCGTAAAATTTGGGCGTGAAAGTTTCTGTTCATGATTATTGTAAAAATTTATACGTGTGTGTAAAGATTAAGAAACATCGTTTTTTTCAACTTCCCTAGACTGTAAATAGATCCGCCACTTTTGAAAATATTAGAGTGTCTTCCTTAAAATTCTGTGTGCGATTTTCTTTTCTTTTTCACTGTTTTAAAGAAACAAAAATTTCGCCAGCCAAGCCTAATGTCCCAAAAGTGGTGCAACAAAATCGTCAAGGCGAACTTTAAAAAATTCGTTAATGTCCCCAAGCAGTTTTCGAGAATAAAAGCGTGTTTGCCGTACGTGATATAAAACTATCGTCGAGAAGAAACGAACCGAAGAGCGTGTAAGTAAAGGTTCCGTGCTTTGAAACGAGATCAAGCAGACGGTTTCAATGATCTTCTCCTGCAAAGTTATATCAGTTTAAATTATCAGCGATCCTTCATTGTCACTGGTGCCCGCTGTAGGATGTAAATTTTTGTTTAACTTCAGCTTGAATTAAGAAACTTCGTAGGGAGGGAAGAAGGATAATGCCGAGAATGATTAATTCTAACAGTGAGGTTAGTTTTAATTTCCCCTTGGAATTTCCTCTCTCCCTCTCTCTCTCTCTCTCTCTCTTTCTGCTTTTCAGCGTCCGATCAGAGCGGAGTGAATTTTGGCACAAAGTCACGTTCAAATTATTGTCCACGAGATCCCGATTCGGGAGAGCTTGCTCCGAACGTCGTCACAAATCGAACTACACGGTGGAAGCGGAATCGTTGGAACAGTCACCGAAATAACTCCGCCCACCTTAGAACTTGGATCTTCGACTGGAAGACGCGAGTGTTACCAAGAATCACTACCAAGGTCCGGAGGTCATCGAACTGCAGAACTTGGCGCGCGCTTCTCGCAGGATCCGGAGAAGGAGGAGATCACTTTCGCGCCACCGTCAGATCCCAGTCTCACCAATCTCCATTCTACTCGGATTAGGTATTAGGCCAACTGGAAATGGAAATACCGAGAAATGCCGAAAGATCTCGTCGCGCGAATTTACGTACGTATGTGTTTCCATATTTCCAATCTTTCAATTCTCAGTTGCGCCCTTCGTATGTTCAATTAATGAATAATTGAACAACGTGGAATAAACGACGTATTATACGTAATATTATTTGATTCTTTGCGAGATTACTAACAAATTCGATGTGACATAATGTACGACGAACTATATGTGACGTATCGACGTCAATTGATAAGCGTGATCACCAGAAATAATTGCAACTGGAAGTTCCAAAAAAGATGAAAGCAAGGATGTAGCGAGGAGTATATAGTGCATTGAGAAAACGTCAAGGGACCATCCGGTTAGGGTAGTGGTAGACACCACGGACGTGAAATCAGCGTTACAAGGGCCACAACGACGTGAGATACCGAGCATTCCAGCCATGAAAATAAGGCCAGCGATCCCGGTAACCTCGCAATCACCGTACAACGAATTCCACGTCCACCAGTTCTTAGGACTGGCCCTGAGCCATCCCAGGACCCATGAAAACCGCACATTAGACCGGTGTCGTTGGGTACGATTTGGACGATGGTCTTGGAACAAGCCTATCTTGCTGACGCCATTGTACGACATCGATCCTCTGGCGTGGTATCCGAGATTTCGAGGGACTGCAAGAGAGTCTGACTCTGCTAACGCTCGAACTACTGACAACTAGAGTGCAATATTTTTAGCAAGGAAGTGAAAGTGCAAGGTTACGAGAACATGTTAAGAATAACACGAGTTAAAAAGAACACGAGCTTCTGTTGACACAATTTTCAGTCAAAAATCACTCGAATATCTAAGAATAAATAAATAAATAAATAAATATATATATATAGTAAAAATAATACTAAATACACTAAAATACTAAATAAAATATAATTACCAACTAAAATACTAACTAAATAATACTAAATAAAATATACTAAAATATATTAAAATATACTAATATATACTAAAGTATACTAAAATAGTAAACAAAATATACTAAAATACTAAATAAAATATATTACAATATACTAAAATACTAAATAAAATATACTACAATATAATACTACAAATAATACTAAATGTACTAAAATAAAATACTAAGAATAATACTAAATATACTAAAATAAAATGCTGAAAATAATACTAAATATACTACAATAAAATATTAAAAATAATACTAAATATACTAAACCGAAATACCAAAAATAATAAAATAAATAAATACTCGAATATACTAAAAATAATATCTGCTGCAAATATTATTATATATATATATATATATATATATATATATATATATATATATATATATAAAGTTTCCATAGAAAATTATGAATTGGTCATTTTGACCATTTTGGCAGTTCCAGTGTCAGTGGAGAAACGTACATTCGTTCTTTTCGGTTTGCATTCGTACCGAGTTACACATTCGCAAAATTGTCCAGCAAACAATTTCTATACTCCTCGAGTCCCGATTTATTCCACAATGTTGCGTAACCGCGTCGTAAGAATTGCTCCATTTCACGGACGATTCTCCATTCGACCGTGCCGATTTATCGCGAGGACCGAGAGTGAGGAAGAGAGCGGCAGCGTTGGCATTTGAAGGTTAGGAGTAAAAAATCGCAGTCGGGTGTGCAATGAGGGAACACGTATAATGCGCGAGATGAGGTGGAATTTTTTTTCCTCGAGCTGGCGAGTCGCGTGACGTTTCGGACGGGGAAATGATATAGGTTAAAAATACGTGAGCGAAATGGTTCAGGAGGCGAGGGGACAACCGGAAATACGGAGTCGACCCGCGTCCCCGAACGATTTCCGTGTGATTTCACCTGCCAGCGCGGGAGAAGCAATTCACCAGACCCTGTTCGGCGAGGTATTATTCTCGGAAGAAATACGATTACAGACACTCGCGCGAGTGTCTCGTTAAACGCGCGCGGCAGGAACCCAGCCTGTCATCCTTTGCCGATTTCTGCTGAAACCAAACGTCACGACGAAGAATTTCCAATTTCTTTTTTTTTTTTTTTTTACATTACACGAACAAAGTCGTCGGAGATTTAATTTGATCGCAGAAAGCGTGTAATTAATTGTAGAATTACGTAGCGGAATATCTGAAGTATTTAACGAATCATAAAATTGTGAAATGAATTGTGAAATGAATGTACGTGATAAATTGTAGAGTTATAAGGTGAATGTTGTATCTAATTGTAGAATGTAATTAGAATAATATTGTTGTAGAATAAAACATAATATATAATTGGAGTATTATTGTAGAATATAGTAGAATATAATATAATATATAATTAGAGTGTTATTGTAGAATATATAGTAGAATATATTATAATATATAATTAGAATATTATTGTAGAATATATAGTAAATCAGAATATTATAGTAGTATCTATAGTATTGTAGAATTATAAAATAAATCTGCAAGTCGTAAAATATACAATAAATTAAAGTATCGTTGTGTATGATTAATTGCAAAATCACAAAGTAATTTATAAAATGAGTGTGTATGTTGTGACATGCGTGATAAATTGACATACGTAAAATTCTAGAATCATAATAAAATACTAGAATATTCATTGTAGAATATATAGTAGAATATAATATAATATATAATTAGATTATTATTGTAGAATATAATATAATATATAATTAGAGTATTATTGTAGAATATATAGTAGTATATATTATAATATATAATTAGAATATTATTGTAGAATATATAGTAAATCAGAATATTATAGTAGTATCTATAGTATTGTAGAATTATAAAATAAATCTGCAAGTCGTAAAATATACAATAAATTAAAGTATCGTTGTGTATGATTAATTGCAAAATCACAAAGTAATTTATAAAATGAGTGTGTATGTTGTGACATACGTGATAAATTGACACACGTAAAATTCTAGAATCATAATAAAACACTAAAATATTCATTGTAGAACATTATATTAAATTGGAGTACTATAAAATCTGTGCGTTGTGAAACATACAAATTGAAGTATTGTAACGTATAATTAATCGTAGACTCGCGATGTAATTTCTAAAACGAATATGTATATTGCAAGATATATGATAAATTTTTATGTTGTAAAACTGTAAGATGAATACTCATTTTGCAAAATACATAATATAGTAACACATATATGATAAATTAAAGTATCACAGTGAACTGAAGAATCATGAAGCGAATATTTATTTTAGAATGTACAATAAATGAGAGTATCGTAAGTGCATGACGAGCTGAAAAATTATAAAATGAACAACACAAATTGTACATTGTACGACACGCAACAATTGAAGGATCATTAAAATGAATGGAGTATCGTAAATGATTCGTTAAACGAAGATAATCAGTAAAAAGATGTTCAGAGCTTCTTTCCCTGGATTGTTTCTGGCGATTCCTATGCAAACCGTGTCTATCCTCATTCTCCTCTTCCAATTGCCCTCAGATTTTCGCGCAATCTGCAAGCGCACGATAAAAACAAAGCTGTTACCGTTTTACTGGCCGGAATTACATGCCACGCTGGTTACACGCTGGCGTGGCAGCGCGTTATCTACTACACGAGGCGTTTAATATTTCGTTGCAAAACGAGAGGGAGGGAGAGAGAGGGAGAGAGAGAGAGAGGGTGAAATTACATAAAACCAACAGAACTCGATCAACATGCAGAAAAAGTGTACAAAACAACCAAGACACTCGTTTCTGCGATAACCGGGCACGAGATGAAAAGAAACGATCGCGCTTTGGAAGGAGGATCGTTAACGTGAAATTTAAGCGGAAAATTGTTGCTCTTTATAAAAAAAAAAGGAAAAAAGATTAGAAAAATACGAACGAGCAACGCGTGTGTGTTTTCAAGGAATATCGATCAGTCGAACGCGACAATTTCGTGAATTTCTTAAATAAACTATAAACTCGACATACACAAAATTTCATTAACTAGCTTCTGAACACTTTCGACGAAATGAATCCAAAATTTCTGTTAAAAAGATTTTTATTTATTCAGTTTGTTATTTTCGTGGAAGAAATTTTGCAAGTTTCAAGAGGTTGCGCTGGCAACTGGTTCGCGGACCATAACGAGTGACCGTATACAACAATTCGTCGTATTCTTTTCCTATTGAACACGTCGATGTGGTATCCACCGGATAGAAATTATTACAAGGTAATCAACTTATCATTTGTTACATTTAAATATACTTAAAAATGAGTAACTTGAATGAGTTAATTAAACTGTAACGAGTTAATAACAAAATTAAAAATTTATGGAAGATATTACATGATAATTATACGTGGATTTGTTTCTTCTGGATTATTTTATTTAGTCAATTTAATTTATAATCAAACTAATAGACGATCAATTTTTATTAATAAAGGAATAATTAATTTTGTACCTTCGTTAATAATGACGTGATTTATTTTATGTTCATGTAATGCCGGTTCTACTTTTTCTTTAAATTTAATCAGAGAAATTGTATTATTAAGAAGCAATTACATTATTAATTATATTATTATTAATTTTTTGATTTAAATATCTGTTTCTATAATTTTAATAATTTACCGTTTATCATCTTTTATTCATTCAGTATTTATTTATTTAGATTCATCATACATGGAAGGAATTTTATAAATTTAAAAATTCATAATTGCAATTTGGGACGAAAGATTCTCGACGTGCGTGGCACGTTGTCTCAGCGGAAATGGTTAAAAGCTACGAAACTCCGTTTCCGGTTGTCAGATCTCTCGCTCTTCGATTCGTTTGTTTGAGAGGGTAGGGGGTGGCGAAACGAAACCAGGGGCGGAGGGGGAACACCGGCAGAAGAAAAACGAAAGAAAGTATAAAATCGCGTGCCGTACTTTTACGAGTCTTCTCCACTTTCGCCGGAGTAATGTGCCAGGCATATGGCACTGGTGACGGCTGTTACCCCCTTTACGACGCCAGGCCACCATTTTCCAACCCGTATTCCCGCCACGCGTCCTGAAATCACCAGCTGCTAAAAACGTGCATGCGAGACGAGACGCGTCGACCACCGGAATTCTCTTGCTCGTGAACGAGGATCGCTGAGGATCTTCACTGTCACAGCAATATTCTCATTATTATCAAACTTGAGAGAGAGAGAAACTTCGATTTCGAACGTATTTAAAATTTTCGTCAATAGTGCAAAATCTGGATGCAACTTTACATCGATTAAATTGTAAAGTGCTCTCGTTCGAAAGTGCAAGAGATTCAGCGATACAATGCATTACACCGTGCTCTTAATTGCTACTTCTTCCAGCTGTTGATAAAATAACGCATTGTGAGTTAATTGGAGGAGTGATTTACACGATGGTTCGATGAACTGGAACGCTCGAGGGCGAGTTTTCACGAGGAGTTCTCGTGCATCCATTTTCTTCAATGACTGTCAAAATATTTAGCAAACGATGGATTCAATCATTTTATTTCCTCACACTTGTGAATCTTATGGGACGATTTATTCTGTAAGGCGATACTAAATTTAAATTTTCGAAGATTAAAGGAGCTGCAGGGGAGGAAAAGGGGAAAAGGAATCGAAAGGGCGAGAGCATAACGCGTGCTGTATTTCGTGGAACATGCACGCAGCGTCCAAAAGGAGAGGAATTGGAATTTGAATTTGAAATTTTGAAGCACGATAGAGTAAAGGTAAATTTTAATGCAAATTCCCTGCAGGTCGAAGTTCTATGTGGTGGTGAAATTTGGCAAGTGGCTGGCACGAAATTTATTATATTTCAAGCGCCGTGTGAAAAATTAGAACCTCGCTCAGGAGAAGAGGTCAAGCATATCTCGAACGAATCTCTTCGAGTTTCAACTTGGACAACTTTCCAATTATTTCCTTCCTAGGTAACTTTTCAATTTTCGTCGAAATTGTCTGTAGAATAATTTCTGTCATTATCGAACACCCTAACTTTCCAATTTTCGCTGAAATTGCTTTCACACTTGCAGAAATCCGTTTTCGATCGAAATTCACGAGAAAGTTTCGTCAAAGGACTAACTGTTAACGTCTGGCGAAGAATTAAAAACTCATACGCTAGACAACGTGAAAGAGAGAGAGAGAGAGAGAGAAAAAGAGAGAGAAGAGGAACGCCTCTGCCCAATTAGCGCCAAAGTGTGAAACTTCTCGGCTCTCTCGTTTACAATCCAAATGGTGTTAAAGTCCCTGTTCCAAGCAATTGGTCCCAACGGCTACGCTCCTGAACCCGATGGAGCGAACTGGATCCCACTTTCTTCCACTTTCTTTCCTCCTAACGATATTACCGCGAGGAATTTTTTTCGGTAGCAATTAGGCGACACTGTCCTCGAGGCAGACGAGAACCGAAAACAGAGAAATCGTCGCGAGCGTTTGAGAGAGAAGAAGAGAGACGATAATCAGGGGAATCTGTGAGAGCAAGCGAACACACGCGCTGTAATGAGAATTGTTTTTGTCGAAATTGAAGCGGTCGTGGAGATAGAGATATGGGCGATTTGCGTGAGGTGTCCTCTCGTCACGTACGTGATCCGCCTCTGAATCCTCTCTGTTTCCCTCGCACCGTGTACATTTGCAAATGCGCGCGAGCACCGAGGATGTGAAGCGGCGAGGAAAGAATTTATTGGAACGCGAAGAATCTGTTTTCAGTAACGAAGGATCTTCTCGGATCTCAGTCGTGAGAGACTTCAAATATCAAACAGATATTATGCGTGTGCATTTTCATGTTGCATCTGCACCGAAACATCTCTTTTTGTAAATTGATCTCAGACTTTACGTTTAAATTAAGATACTATGCAAAAATATATAATATTATGTATATGTTTTTGTATACATAGTATATAGAAAATTATTATATATAATGTATAGTATGTAGAAAATTATTATATAATATATATATATATTATATATAGTATACAGAATCTATATTTCGTATATAAATTCGTTTTAAAGTTGACTATCTTTGCAGCGAAAGATTTCTTCGGTTCACGCTTTAAACAAGATATTAAATAAAAATACAAAATATCACTAAATACATTTTCAGACTGTCTTTTCTAAACTTGACGAACGTAATGTTTCGTGTAACACGCTATATAAAAATAGTAAATATTATATATGTTTTCAGATTCGTTTCAAAGTTGACTAACTTTGCAAGAAAAGATTTCTTCGGTTCACACTTTAAACAAGATATTAAATAAAAATACAAAATACATTTTCAGACTATCTTCTCTAAACTTGACGACCGTAATCATGGTTGTGTGAAATTTTCAAATGTATCGTGCAACACCCTGTATAAAGATATTAAATACTATATATGTTTTCAGATTCGTTTCAAAAAGTTGACTATCTTTGCAACCAAAGATTTTTTCAGTTTAAATAAGATATTAAATAAAACACAAAGTATATCGTCGAACATGACGAACATAGTTCTGTGAAATTTTCAAATTGTTCCGCAATGAATTCGTGAAAATTTCGTACAACAGTTCGACTGTTTTCGCGCGGAATTGTATACACGTTACTATGTTTAATCCCTTCTTGCAATTTTCCCCACCGCGAGAATGTGATAATTTCGTTTCTTCTTTCCCCGTGCGTGCATGTAATTCCTCAGTTCTCCGTTATCTGTGTTTTATTCCCTTTCGCAAATTGCCAACGTGAAAGCGGAGGATCCGCGTTGTTTACGACTGTTTTACCGAGTGTTTTGCATTCTTACGCGGAGGAAGCTGAGGCTCTTCGACGACGAAGCGGGTAGGGGGGTGGGGAAATATAGAAATGGAGACTTTATCTCAACCCTTTACCTTTGAGAGAAGGCAAGGCAGCCAAAGTAGGAGAGAAGATAATTTATCGCGTGGATATAAATTAGAAATTTCAAACGAGACTCTATCCGCTCGAGGCTCAGCTATCGAGAATACGCTGGTGTTCGTAATTTTCGAATTATTATACGTACACGGTACGATAAAATATACGAAATCTAATAAACTAAATTGCTCTGTATCATGCACGGTAATTTGATTTTGTAATTTAAACTTTATTTGTTGAATTTCGTCCAATTTAATTTAATTTGCGCTGCGCTAATAACTCGAGAAATTTATGCATGCAAATTGTATACTGAGACAGTGAACTTAAACATTTCAATCTCTTCTCTGTTCCTTCATTTCTGAACAAAATTCATTCGTTCCTTTATTTCTTGCTACGTGACTTATTTATTTTTCGTAAATTAAAGAAAGAAATTGTTTGATTACATTTTATTCTGAATTCCTCTCATCGTCTGGATTAAAATTATTTACATTATTTACTTAAAATTGTTGAAATTAAAATTATTTACTTTATTAAAATTATTTTATTTTATTAAAATAATTTGCTTTATCATCGTGTCGTGTATTTTTCAGAAATTAACAATTTCATACTCACTGTATTATAATTTCATTGCGAATAATATCTTGTACTTTTTACATTCATTGCACTTAATTTTCTCTATGAGAACGAAAAGAAAAAAATTCTGCCAAAGTTTAATATTCACTTTTAACATTTTAATAATATTCTCCAGAACGCAGCGAAAAATGTATTAATTTTCACGAAAAGTTCTCTCTCTCTCTCTCTCTCTCTCTCGAAATATAAATCTCACAGCCAAAATTCTGGAATCGACGAGACAAAATAATAATTCCAATTCCACCCTCAGCATCGAGGCTCTTCGAATTCGTGTCTGCACCCTTATCCACCTTGCTCCACCGTGGAAAAATCACGGAAGACGAAGTTTCGAAGCAACGCCGCCCCCTTTGTTTATCTGCAGCGCACGTAATAAGCAGGCGGAGCAGGGATTTTTCGAAAAACCAAACCACCGCTCGACCGCGGGTGAATAAGGGATGAGGCGGCGCTCTCCCCCCTCCCCTCTACAAAAGAGAATCGCAAGCCGAATTTGTATCGCTCTCCAGCCTGATTTTTAAATCGCGCTGTTCGTCGTGTTCCTCGAGACACGAAATTGCAAGATGATGGCGAAATATTTAGCAAAAGATCTCATTCAGACGAGAGAGAGAGCTCCGACTACTCTCTAATTCTCTCAGACTTTCGTGGTAGTGAGCGTTTGAATGTGATTGCCAAGCTTGTTTTCAAGTGACACTGAAGAAAGTAGTTGAAGTCGATGACTTCGAAAGCGAAGAGGATGAACTGATGTACATATTTCAAATCGAACGAAAGGTTGCCTTTCGTGATTTTATTCTCAACGTCACGCTGCTCGTTGAACGTTTCAAAGCAGCGAAATTAAATCCACACCTCTCGCCTCAGTTCGGTGGAGATTATTCACTCTGCGAAGTGTGTCATTCGATCTGAAGAAATTATTCAAGACCAAGAACCACGTGACTTGCCGCCATCGACACTTCAAATTCAACATGATAAATCAGTCGCTCTTACTAAATATTAAATTAAACCCCTTCAAGCTGATCGAGCTATCAAGTCAAAATCAACATACACCTCGAAACTTTCCAATTCGAATTCAACTTCTCGCCCGTCAATTAGAATCTTTTTTTTCTTCTGTGAGCAAGTTTCTCCGAAGCTTTTCAATTGCGTTCGATCGAGAAGAGTGACGAGTCTTCGAGACGAAATTGCAACAGAACGTTAGACGTTCGTGAAAGTTCATTATCGCTTTGAACCTAGGTTCTACAGGGTGTCCATAAAGTCTCTTTACAATCCAAAAAATTTATTACAAAGGCAATTGACGAGATATTTTCGGTTATCAAGGTTTTCATTGCATTGCATTTTTAGGTACCCCGTTCATAAATGAGATACTGTTAAATGAACACCTTAGAAAATGGCTACTCTTCAAGAGAAGGCACAGTGTGTATCACGGTTTATTGAAACCAAATCGGATCTGCAGAACTCAGTGAAACTTCAGAACTAAGTACGGAAGAGATCCACCGTCACGTCCATCAATTCGTGCATGGCACAAGAAATTTATCGAGACAGAGACAGTGTTCGATAAAGGGAGGAATGGACGACCAAGAACATCTGAGAGAAACATCGATCTTGTAAGAAATCCATCGTGTACCATCTTCATGTGCTTCGTGCAACTAATGGTGCCCATATGGAAGTATATCAAATGAGGCAAAAAAAAAAAAAAGAAACTTATATTTCTCATTATGTAATAATTTCCACTTATTTGTCTTTTCATTTGCCTTTGTAATAAATTTTTGGAATTGCAAAGACACTTTATGGACACCCTGTACCTCTTTCCCCCCACTCCATCGGATAGACGTAACAACTTTCCACAGGAAGGGAGGGAGTTAAAGCTTTCCTTTAAGAATCTATTACAGAGCTATCAAAAGTTTTTCCAGCCGAGCTTAAGCTGCTCGAAGCACAAAACGTCCGGGCTGGGGTAGGAGGTGGTTTTGCCAGGTCGTAGCAAGAGCGTAACAAGTCGATAATTGGAGAAGCTTTGCCGAACGTCGAGATTTTTTGTTACACGACGAACCCGCCCCGCCATCCCCCTATTGACCAACTTTAGCCATCAAGCTGCGGTGATTATTTCAGTTTTACCCGAGTATTACGAGCGAGAGAGCAATTATTCCGATATTCCTCGGCGGAAGTTAAACGGCGGAGTTTCACAGATTAAATATTTCTGGATTTTAAATTGCGCGGGAGGAAGAAAGGGTGAAGTGATTTTGTCAATTTTGGGAGTTCGTTCGTTTACGTTCGTTTTGTGACCACGCGCGTGTCCGCTTCGGTTGTTCCGTTATATATTTTGGGAACATTTAATGCTTCGTCTCTCGTCTAGAGAATTAACGAATATTCGGAATTACGTTTCGTCACGATCCTTCCCTTTTCCTTCGTTCTGGAATTTTAAAGCAGGACAGAATCGGATACCTGACGTACTTAACTTCGTAAATTCCGAAAAATCAGACGGCAAAAAGAAAAAAAGAAAAAAGAAATTCACACAAGGCCGAATCTCTTGATTGGAGTTTATACGATAGGAGAACGACCGAACGAAAACTGTTTTTATGGGGAAAAAATTGCTTGGGTCGCGGGGAAATAAAATTTATATAGAAACCTGGTTTCACCTATACAATACCACTGTGTAATGTTTGCGCGTTAATGGTCAACTTAATCGACGAAAATAAAATGAAAATACTAGTTCCACTCTAGTAAAATAGATTGTCGGATACGTAAATTTTATTTCATAAAATTAGACTAGTTGGACAGATTGATTCCATTAACCGATACGAGCTACGACGATAAATTTCCTTCCAGCGTGAAGTTACTAAAAGTCACGAGATTCGCAAATTTTTCAAGTACACATCAAACCATGGATTTCGAATAAATCTGAAGATCTATTGAAAAAGGGAACCCCTTTCTCCGAACACCTGTCGTTACCCTCCATCAATAAATTAATAAATAAATTAATAAAAATAAATAATAAACAAATTAATAAAAATAAATAATAAATAGATTAATAAAAGTAAATAATAAATAAATTAATAAAAATAAATAATAAATAGATTAATAAAAGTAAATAATAAATAAATTAATAAAAATAAATAATAAACAAATTCATAAAAATAAATAATAAACAAATTAGTAAAAATAAATAATAAATAGATTAATAAAAATAAATAGTAAATGAATTAATAAAAATAAATCCAATGAAAGAAAATAAAGACAAAAGTTACGTTTGTTTAGAAAAAAAAAAAAAATAGGGCTCGAAAGAAACCACGAAACCACCTAATATCCGAGAGATATTTCAAGCTAGCGAAAGCTCGTTTCTCAATGAAACTGCAGATCGCAGTTTAATGAAACATCGTCGGACAATGAATTTCCTCCTTCAACCCCCTTCGCCACCCCAACCCCTCGGAAAATATGAGCAATAATGGTTATCGAGGGCAATAATTACTCGATGAATGGTTAAAAAAGTAAACGCAGCCGCTCGCCCGCCGGCCATTATCATACCTTCATGAACGTGTAATTGCATCGTGAAATTTCGTTACGGCAACGAGAAAATTCTATGGCCGGCGATTTCCACGAATACGATGAACAAGTGGGGGGGGGGAGGCGGGAGAGAGGCCCCGAGTTATTATCGCCGTGTGCAAAAAGTTCATTATCAGGTTTCGATTCGAGGTACGAAAATTCGATTAAAAGTGACGGTAATTAAGGGAACCGCGTGTGTATGCGCGCACCGCGCAACGATGAACCCCGCCGTCTGGCTTATAACGACGAAAATAGAGTGGGCGGGGTGAGGGGGGAATTTGACGAATTAATTGCGCGGATTATTTCTGACCCCGTTGTCGGAAAATCGCAATCA
The DNA here is from genome assembly GCA_036937485.2 of Tetragonisca angustula. Lineage (NCBI taxonomy): Eukaryota > Metazoa > Arthropoda > Insecta > Hymenoptera > Apidae > Tetragonisca > Tetragonisca angustula. Next base: position 31,724 of record JAWNGG020000453.1, read on the forward strand.
TCAGTGTCTCACTTTGTCTGAATGGAATTTGGTCACTGCGTCAATTCAATTCAATATCACGGTGAACAATAGCATTTTAAATATCGAATGAAAGGTGAGAAATTTCGTGCATCTCACAATTTGTCAATTATACCTCGCTGGGATGTCGCTTAAATTACGATTATATTGAACCACTCATTTTTTTCAAATATTTTCCAATTTTCCTGATTATTTCCTTCGTTGGAGTATTTACTGCTGTTTGAATTACGATTGCTAAATTCGTATTTGAATTGCATTTGAATTTACGTTACGTATGTCATGCTCAACTATAAAATACGTTGAATTATACATCAACCACTTTGTCAATCGCACGTGCAAATTCTGAAGGAACAAGCGCTTGAAACGTAAAGAAACAGAAAAGATCTATCGAACTACGAGGAAGTCTCCCGATTAAATTTTCCTCGATTCGCGATTCACTAACCCCCTGAAACGAGAGTAACGTCGAAGTAGCATGAAACTTTGAAGACTCGGGGTTTCGTCGGGGCGCGATAGGTTATTGTTAAACTGCAATCGTCGCTGCAACGTTCGCCGAAGAGCGAATTTAAAGCGTTTTATCTGGAAATTTTCGAGAACGTCCAAGTTCGTCCGTCTCGTTACTTTCTCTTTTCCACCCTCCCCCTCCCCACGATTGCATTATATTTGCTGCGAATTGTCGAAGACAAACGGTGATACAGCCCGGTGCCTGTTTGTCGACGATGTTTAAACGACCGATGCCTGACTGCGAGGCAACTTTCGGAGCGTCTTCGGGAAATATTCGCATCAATTCGCCCTGTTTTTCTCCACCCAAACGACTCGACAAACATGCTGCGCACACACGAACGCACTCGTTCGCTGAGATTGCGCTTGATAATCAAATCTACTCCCCGTTCTCTATGAAATATTTCTTTTTATTTTTTTTATTTTTTTTTTTTTTTTTTTGAATGAAAAAGAAGGGAGATTTGCTACAGGACCGCGAATTTTCGAATATTTTTCTTTTTAATTTTTAGGTTAAATAATCATAGAAATGAAATTTTCTCTGGTAAATACTCTGCTTTGGATATTTTATGTATTTCTGCGTGTTACATGCAATTTTTCCATCTAATATTTATCTGTTTCCTCTATACTCTACTTTGAATTGATTTTATATACTTTTTATTTGAATATTTTATAATTTATATGTTTCTACATTTTATATTATTTGGATATTTTAAATATATGAGACACTGCACACGTGTAATTCGCAGCAAACTGCATGATAATTGCTAAATTCAAATATCTTTGTCAAACTACGTGTTGAAATTTTAATGAAGAACCTATACTACCAATATTAAAACCGAGGTTTCGCTATTGTACCAATGGATTTTTATGCATTTGCAAAAGAATTGAAGAGACAAAAATACACAGAATACAAACTGCAAAAGAATACAAAATATCCAAATCTACACAGTAAACTACTGCGTAATAGTTAACAGAAAGAAATAATTTTCCATCTATTTTCCTTTTCCTAAATTTCATGTAGCAGTAGCGATGAACTTGCACATGTCACACGTTTCCAAATTGGTTTCGCACAACATTTTTACACGCATGAAAGTTCACTCGCGACGAAGTGAATTTCTGTCAAAAGAACAGAAATCATTTCTCTTTTCCCTTTTCATCCTCTCTTCCGATCACATTTTTCCGCATACACTGCAAACCGAACCAAGTTATCTCTCGTTATTCGGTTCGGTGGTTGAGCGCACGCGAGCGAGCTATCGCTTCGACTTTCTGTTTTTGAATACTTATCGACGATCATTTTTAGTAGGTTGCGGGGTTATCTAGTTTTCTACGAGCCGGCCGTGAGCAACATGCGAAATTATTTTCCCCGTTCCGCGACGTCGGCAACGTCCGCTGGGAGAGAAATTCTCCCGCCGATAACTGTCGGACTCCCGAATGATCGAGAACTGCTTTTCCATCGTCTCAGCGAATTTCCTCTCCTTGGAAAAAAGAAAGAAAAAAAGAAATCAGCATCGACGATACTGAGATCAGAACATCGCTTCAGATTTTCCTACTTGTAACTTTGTAAATGAGATGCTTCGTTCGATCGATTTTTCTTTGATAGAATTCGATGTTATAAGTTGGTTCGATATTTCTGGAGACTTTTCAATTTTGATAATCTTCGAGGATGAAAGTCGCTTCGCTACTATTGTCCACGATTAATTACCTCGCTAGTCAAATTACAATTCCGATCAATCGTTCATTACGGAGTTACAAACAATTCGCCGAAAAAACACCTGAGGAATGTGGAAAATCTGAATTCCGTTCGTACTCGACAGAGTTAACGAAACTGTCGAGCATGCAGTACAATCAAATTTGTACTCGATTAAAGTTCAATTTTGACCCCTCGGCGCAAAAATACCGTCGTCGCGTGTATGTCTGTTTTCGCAGCGCGAAAGCAGAAAACAATTTCGAATCGACAGAGTTCGCCGGAATTTTTTTTTATTTGTCCCCTAATTAACGTACGAGCCGGCGAGAGGGAAAGAGAAATAGAATAGTATTTGCAAAATTCCCGAGTAATTTGGCTTTTCACGTTTGCTGACCCATTTTCTCCAAACTGCTATATTAAATATGAGAGACAAGAGAATGGAGAACGTGAGAAGAAAGAGGAAAGAAATTAGATCCCCACCCCATTGTCGATTTTCGATTCAATGACTTCCATTCTAGTTGTTTCTGTATTCGATAACTGAGCGTAATCACCAATCGATAGTTGTGGCATTTAAACGATACGAAATGAGTGCCAATGGAATTAATAGTAAGTCGTAAGTATATTCGTGTTTAAAATGAAAATAATCTTGAAGTGTCAGAGAGTTGTTTATTACCAATTTCATGCACTGAAATACATTTAAGATGACCTTAACAAGGTATTACTTCATTTTAGGTACATTTAAACACATCTCAAAGTATATTAATCTTTAAATATGTATATATTTTTAACTTCGTCTAAAAAATAATTTATATATATATATATATATATATAAATAATATATTATTAGTTCCTTACATTTAAATATTTTTACTTTAACTTTCGATATAAAGTAACTTTGATTATATTATACTTACTTAACGTTGTTTATTATATTAATTTCTTGTATTTAAATACATTTAATGTGAACGTATTTAAATTTCAAATATTTACAAAGTCATTCATTATTGACTTCTTATTTAAATAAAAAGAAGTCTGATTAATATTTACATCGATTGTAATAACACGATATCGGTCGTCAGTTACACGAGAATGATTGCGAAACTCTGGCCGAACGATTGCCGACGATTTCGAAACCGAGAGAATTAAATATCGCTTAATAAATCATGGCATTGTTCGTTAAGCGACGTTCATAAATCGGACGTATCTCCATAAAAATGATCGGCTCTTGTCCCTTCCAACGTCTGTAAATCAAAGTCTGCATTATTATATCGAGTGTTCGCGCGGTAAGTCCGTGTAACAAGTGACAAGCGGAACAAAAGCACTGGGACTCTGTTCAGTCTCGGTCAAAGAAACGCGCGAGATAATCGCGGGAATATTCCTGTATCGTCCTGTTTTTCTCTCCCTCCCCCCGTGTGAAAAATAATCCAGCTTTTATCGGGAAAGTCATTAACGCGTTGAGAAACAATACAGTCGGCTGGAACACATTTTCGTTGATACGTTAATGAATGTCTGATGAAGAAATTCACTCGATTCCCGTCATATCATCGAGTTGATTTGTGCAAACGACACGATTAATCATGCAAATTTCAGAGTTCCTTGATTAATGGAAATTTTTCTTTTTTTCTCTTTTTTTTTTTGTTGTTACGAAGCAAGAGGAAATTTGGTTAATTTAATGTTTCAAGAGTTCTATTTTACTTGGACTTCGGATTCAAATTATTATTGTTCGAATCAACCTCGAGTTGAACTTGAAATTCGTGTTAAGAGGTATCGAAAGAGGTATGCCTCTAGAATCCTAAAGGATTGGGTCTATTTTAATAATAATTTCATAATAATATTTGATAATAACAATTTATTTAGCTCAGACCTCGGATTCAGAATATTTATATTCAAATCAATCTCGAATCACGTGAATTAAATTTGAAATTCGTATTAAGAGATATCGAAAGGATGTATTACGCCTGTTAAAAAATTTATTTAACTTAGACTTTGAGTTCAAATTATTTCGTTCGATTGAACTTGAAATTCGTGCAAAGAGGTATCAAGAGGATGTATTGGATTTATTTCAATAATTATCTAATAATAATATTCTATATTATTATTAAACTATTTTATAACAGTTTTAATATATAATTTTAAATAATGTTATAATAATATTTGATAATAACAATTTATTTAACTCAGACCTCGGATTCAGAATATTTATATTCAAATCAATCTCGAATCACGTGAATTAAATTTGAAATTCGTATTAAGAGATATCGAAAGGATGTATTACGCCTGTTAAAAAATTTATTTAACTTAGACTTTGAGTTCAAATTATTTCGTTCGATTGAACTTGAAATTCGTGCAAAGAGGTATCAAGAGGATGTATTGGATTTATTTCAATAATTATCTAATAATAATATTCTATATTATTATTAAACTATTTTATAACAGTTTTAATATATAATTTTAAATAATTTTATAATAATATTTGATAATAACAATTTATTTAACTCAGACCTCGGATTCAGAATATTTATATTCAAATCAATCTCGAATCACGTGAATTAAATTTGAAATTCGTATTAAGAGATATCGAAAGGATGTATTACGCCTGTTAAAAAATTTATTTAACTTAGACTTTGAGTTCAAATTATTTCGTTCGATTGAACTTGAAATTCGTGCAAAGAGGTATCAAGAGGATGTATTGGATTTATTTCAATAATTATCTAATAATAATATTCTATATTATTATTAAACTATTTTATAACAATTTTAATATATAATTTTAAACAATTTTATAATAATATTTGATAATAACAATTTATTTAACTCAGACCTCGGATTCAGAATATTTATATTCAAATCAATCTCGAATCACGTGAATTAAATTTGAAATTCGTGTTAAGAGATACCGAAAGGGTGTGTCAGATATGTCTAAAAATTTCTTTAATTTAGACTTCGAGTTCAAATTATTTCGTTCGAACTCGAGATTCACGCGAATCCAAGGGAATTCCAACGAAACGAATGGATCGAAATACACAAATATCTTCCTGTGTACAACGCCATGCGTGGCAAAGGAAAGGAATGCAGGCGAATCGAGCTACACAGACCCGAGATCTGCGACTGTAGCCAACGACACGTCACGAATCTCGCGATTTAAAAGGTATCGGTCGCGGGTCACCCGTCACCGCAGGTTTCCCGAGTTTCGCCCCTTTCGACCCGTTGCGCGCCGAATCAGGACGCGAAACGTAATTTCGAGGGAAATCGGCCAGCCACCCTCTCCCCCTCCCCCTCCCACCCCCGTTCGTCGATCGACTTCGACGTGACTCTCCAATCTCTCCCGCCATCCCACCCACTCCCCCTCCCTTCTCCCTCTTTCTTCTCCTTTCTCTTTTGCCGACGTTATAACGTCGGATCTCCGTTACTTCGACTAATTGGGAGCCTGATTAATTAGGGAACTTCGGTTGAATTACATCTCGACTCACGAGGCACCGCGGTCCACGACCTCGGGAAATTTCAATTCCGAGTAGACGCAACGGGCAACGAAAAGAGGAGGGGGTGGTGATGGGTTCGGGTAAGAATCTGGCGAATTCGAGCGAAAGTGGCAAGAATCGGCGATGTGTCGTCGATCGAAACGAGCTAGGAACGTTCGGGGATTTGGGAACGCGAGCGTGGTTCAGAGTTCACCGACAGCCACTTTCGATAAATCTTCATTCCTTTCGACAGTGTGTAACAAAGTGTCCGACGCATGTACAGTGACTTTTATCGACGTTCAGAAACGAAATGTCGAGGCTGTTGTGGTGATGTTTCGTGGGGACGAACTTGAGTTTATTTCGAAGTCTTTAATTTCAAAACCATTTCTCGTCCACTTTGTTTTGAAATATTGCTGCACCAGTGACCTCTGTCGAGCAACTAAATTTCGCAACTGTTATATAATTTTGTGGAGACAAACTTGGTCGCATTTCGAAGTTCGAAGTCTCTCTTTTCAAACCATTTTTCGTCCACTTTGTTCTGAAATATTGTTGCACCAGTGACTTGTATCGATAGTCAGCAACTAAATTTCGAAGCTGTTATATAATTTTTGGAGTATTTATGTAATTGGTGGAGACAATTTATGTAATTGTTCTCACTTCGAAGTTCAAAGTCTCTATTTTCCAAGCGACGTCGTCCGAAATCCGATAAGACGAGAAAATTTGTACAAATCCGACAGAAAGAACGTGCAACGGTCATAAAAATCCAACCAGTGTCGCCCATAGTTTTGGCCTCGATCGAGAAAAGGAAAACGCGTCAAAAATATGCAATTTCTTCTCAGTTAACGACAATCGTATTCGCCGTTTCGCTAGGTGAAACAGCGACGACGAGATCGTATCGTGCAGAAAGCGCGCATAAAACCGGGAAACGAAATCGCCGCGAGTGAGAAGAAGGAACAAACAAAGGGAGAGGTCTCGAAGTGTGCTACGAGAACGCGAGATATATCGAAGAAGCTCGTAGACCTACGAACTATACGAATCATACAGGGTGGGAAGGATAAGTCTGTCCGTGGCTATCACAGATGAATTCGACACTTTCGATTTGACAGAGAACCAGTCGCAAAATTGATCTTGTCTTTCAAAAATTTCTTATTTCTTTCCTTTTTTATTTTGCATTGCATTGTACTCATCACGATGGTGAAACTTATCCAAGGAAAGTGGGTTCTAACAGCGACTTTATGATTCTGAACAAGTGGATGCCTTCATTACGTAATTTTCGCATTAGGTTTCATCAAAATTTGACTTATCATAGTTACAGCGTCACTGTGATTCCAAATAAAATTGTTAACGTTATTCGAGATGTAAACGCATCCACAACCGTAAAGCCGCTGTTAGAACCCACGAACAAGACATTTCTTTTTTATTAGGTTGCGACCTCTAGTTCCTTGGAGAAGTTTCACCTTCGCGACGAGTAAAATGTATAACGCGGAAGAAGAATTTGATTTTTCTCATCTTGAAATTCAAGGACAAACTTTTCTTCCCACCCTGTACAACGACGTGGAGATGCAGTCTCTCGAGAGGAGGCCAGCGTGGCTAATGGCTGTGTCATTTCGCGAATCTACGAGTGCATAAAACCGAAGGAGCTTGTATTCCAATTGCCCGGGCGACGTCCCGTTTGATCCCGGTCGCGAGAGCTATTCGAGAAGTACCATACGAATTTTCGTAAACGGGACGAGAGCTCGTTCTCTTCCGGTTGTTCCGATGCTCGGTGGTTTTCATTCACACCGAACGAACGAGCTCTTCTTACGGTTCACGGCTTCTGGACGTGGAATTAGGATCGTGTGTAGATTCACCGTGTACTGTATATATAATTTGTGATATGTATAATTTTTACATTAATACATGTAATTTGTATACACAATTTCTCAATTATGATTGCCGCAACGAAGAAGAAAGTATCAAGCTATGGCAATAGAACTCGAATTCTCCCGATCACCTAACTAACAGCGTGGAGATTACACACAGTCGATTCAATTAAAATGGAACATTCACACAGATCAACACACTGTGTGATAATAAATTACACTTCCATACCATCCATTGTATCACGTCATCCTAATTACTTACATTTCTCTAAGAGAAATGATTATGAATGTTCTTAAATAAAAAGAAATTATGTATATTAATGTTCCTGGATTTGTGAGAAATTCACAGAATGTATGTCTCTTTTATCTTTTTAAATTTATTCCGTGTCACTAGTAGCAACGATAAGCAATTATCGTCAAAACAGAAGTAATACTCGATAATGTAGAAGTGCAACATTCAGGAACACAGTGTATAATTCAAGAGAAATGATTGTAACGCTCTTAAATTTAAAAAAAAAGAGATTATAATTGAAACGTGAATGTTTCTGCATTCGTGAGAAATTCGCAGAATATATGTCTCTCTTATTTTTTTAAATTCATTCCTCGTCGCTAGTAGCAATAACAATAAGCAATTATCGTCAAAACAGGAACAATGATTAACAAAGTGGAAATTTTAAAAAATCTCCGAAAGAACAAGAGTATAATTCTCGAGTTGTACTCTGTGCTCTTGAACGTTGGATTATGCCTATTGAGGAGGCCTTATCTACTAATTTAGGAGTATAATCTGCACGCTGCCTCGAAGATTGTCAAAATTTCAAGTTTCGATCGAAACTCGAACGTTCTTGCCATAAATCAACTTCTGCGATGAACTTCCACGCGAATAAAATTCAGCTAAATCTACGGAATTTCAATTCAACAACGATCGTAAGGGGAAATAGAAATAGTTGGCCACAATGGTCAATTATTTGTAAGTGTCTGTTCGCACGTCAGTTGCCTCGAGGTGTAAACGTTTTGATAATTAGACAACAAGGTTTCGCGTAGAAGCGTTAACGGCGTTGAACTGCGAATAGTACTGCGAAATTTCGATCGGTCGAACGCAAGTCCAAACACTCCGAAATACAACTGGCGTGTAAATAAAATCGAAGTAGTGAAAATAATGTACGAAAATGTTTTCGAAGTTTCAGAAAAATTGTGAAAAATTTCACACATTTGTAGTTTACACATCTCGATGAACAATTGAAGACGAAATAAATCTTTGAAAACACGTAAAACCGAGGACAATTGAAGAAAAAAAAGAAATTACGTTTCTCGCTAGCTCAAAATATTATTTCTATCAAAGCAATTATCAGCATGTATCGCTGGCAATTATCGTGTCGCACGTGTGATCAATTACTATTATTACAAATTAAAGCAACGAAAAGTGGAAGAAGAAGAAAAAATTCACGAAGAATATGTATCCTCAGATTTATTCGGAGACACCGAAGAAAGACAGAAGAGGAACTAATGTAAAAGTCGAAAACGAGTGGGACGAGGCAAGGAAAACCACATGGTGGTTCCAACGTCATTTTATTTCGCCCAATCGAACGAAAGTTGAACAATTGTAAAAGTCGAAAACGCAGCAATTCTGTCTTTAGAAACGATGTATATAATAATATTATATATATTAAATATTATTTATATATATATATAATATTTAATATATTAGTATATAGTTCACTGAGAAATTTTTACTATAATATTAATATATTATAGTATTAAGTAACTAATATATTAGTTACTGAGTACAATACTAATATATTAGTATTAAGTACTAATCTCAGTATTAGTACTAATATGTTAGTATTAGCACTAATATCTTAGTATTATTACTAATAAGGTACTAATATGTTAGTATTAGCACTAATATCTTAGTATTATTACTAATAAAGTACTAATGTTGTAGTATTAGTACTAATAAAGTACTGATATGTTAGTATTAGTATTAATAAAGTACTAATGTGTTAGTATTAGTACTGATAAAGTACTGATATGTTAGTATTAGCACTAATGTCTTAGTATTATTACTAATAAGGTACTAATATGTTAGTATTAGCACTAATATCTTAGTATTATTACTAATAAGGTACTAATATGTTAGTATTAGCACTAATATCTTACTATTATTACTAATAAAGTACTAATGTTGTAGTATTAGTACTAATAAAGTACTGATATGTTAGTATTAGTACTAATAAACTACTAGTGTGTTAGTATTAGTACTGATAAAGTACTGATAATGTTAGTATTATCACTAATGTCTCAGTATTATTACTAATAAGGTACTAATATGTTAGTAGTAGCACTAATATCTTAGTATTATTACTAATAAAGTACTAATGTTGTAGTATTAGTACTAATAAAGTACTGATATGTTAGTATTATTACTAATAAAATATTGATATGTTAGTATTAGCATTAATATCTTACTAATACTACTAATAAAGTACTAATATATTAGTATTAGTACTAATACCTCAGTATTAAATACTAATTTCTTGGATCTTTCTTCTCTAAAACATAATGTACCACGAGAGTACAGTTATTTCCAAATAATTATCGCGCCTTTGTCCCCAAATACAGCGAGGCAGACCTCAGATTAAAAAAGATGGCTCGCGACCGAGGGGCGAATCACAAACGGCTGGAGACCTCGTCGCGTGTAATCACGGTGTAATCACGGTGAAAGGAGAGAGAGTGTCACGTCCCCGACAATGTGTGAAAACGAAGCCGCTTGCCAATCGATGCCAGTCGATAAAAGTCCCCCGCGAGAGAGATTCCGGTTAGTCGTGCCGCGCCCTCACCCTTTGTGCCATTGTTTCTTCGTTCGCGGATCGTTGCCGCGATCCGTTTGGCCGGATTCCTCGCCGAGCTTTTTATCCCACGGGCGTGTAAAAGGCCTGGTAAATTTACAGAGGGAGGAGCTCGAAACGACTCCGGCTCGCCGTGGTGCTCGACATTCGTATCTGGCTGTTGTCCAGCCCGAGCAAGACTTGATTTTGTTAAAAACAAACGGGATGGGGTGAGAGTGGGAATCGTTGCATCTGGCAAATGGGTCGAATTTCAATCGCTCGAAATGTAAATCAAAGGGAATACCACTGCCGGTGAAAGTGTTTACGCCGTCTTTTATACTACTCGTATTACAAAATCGAAGTTCGCAAGTTGTGTCGGAGGAAAAGAAAAGGGAGATGAAAGACCTTTCAATGAGTACGAATTGTTTCGTAGACAAATAGCTAGTGAAGATTTTACGACAATGTTGGATTATGTCGTTCGAATATTTCGTTAAAATAAATTGACTGAAAGAATGCCCGAGATAGTGAAAGTTGCACTGAAGAGTAAAGGAGGATTTAGCACACGTTGTAAATTGTTTACAAATGTTGTATGTTCTCTCTGTCTTTTAAAATTCTTTTATTTAATTAATGTCCCTTAACTCAATTAAATAGATATTTAATAGTATAATTAAATATCTCCTTACAATTAAATAGATATTTAATGGTAAAAACTTTTCAAATAAAATGGTTTTATTCTTAACACATACAGCGACCTGAATTTCTCGAGTTTATGATGTTGATCGTGAAGAAAATGTACACGTGTGTTTACATATACCCTTCCGAGAAATTTTACAGAATTAACAATTTTCGCGAAGAAAACGTACAAAGCATGTAAACATTCTGTACACGTGTGTTTTTTTACATACATTTCCCGAGAAATTTTACAGAAAATTGGTGATTTTCACCGCCAGTTGGTAACTCGAGTTTTAGCGTCGGTAAGTTGAATTTTCGCGATAAAGCGATGCTAATCGAGTACGGCGAGTAGATTGTTAGGTGAATTTCATTGAAATCTCGGGGACGGGTTATCGCACGTTCTGAGAGACGTGAACACTGCAGATGAACATTTACCGGCAATAACGATGTAGCAACATCGTTTTACCGTAGCGGCGATATAATATCAACGGCGATAGCGTTCCAACGGCGGAACGATTCAACCGGAAATGCTGCATCGCGATGCCTTTCCGAAAATCAACGAGAATATAGCGTGTTGATAGAGAACGGGAACGTGGGCGAGAGATACGTGATAATGTTGTTGCAAATGGAATAAAGGTGATGACTCGAGACGAAATCTCAACGTGAGAAACAAATAAGTTTCTCTACGGGAAAAAAAGAAGGAAAAACTTCAGAGAATACTTTTGTTAATGAAGTTACGTTGTAACTAAGACTTCTTTGCAAACAAATTAAGAAGAAAAGATTTCTGAACGTATTTGTGAAAAATTAATAGTTGCAAAAATGTAACACATATGATATAATAGTGGATATTATATATAGTGACTATATAATGAAGTGTCTATATATAATATATATAATATACAAAAGTACCTACATAAAATATCCGAAATAGGATATATTTCAGAATGCCCAAAAATTTTAAAATGAGCGAATCAACAATATTCTCTCGTGTACACCGAAGCAAAACAGTTCTTTTGTAAAATTCGTATCACGGCGTATCACGAATTTTGAACTTGGGAGAATTTATTATCATGACACTTGGTGCTCGCTATGACACGTGTAATTCACAATTGATACAGTGCAACTGAAATTTATTTCACATCAACCGTGGTAGAGATATATTCGTTTTGAAACGAAAGTTAAAGAGTCAAAGTAATTTATGATTTACAATTTACAATTCTAATTCGTAGTTTGCAATTTATAATTTACTGTATACCTCGTCGAACACAGTCGTCAAACTGTAACACTTTGGACATTTCGTTTTTCCAGCGAGTCCGTAAATACGTTTAACACAGTTTACAAAAGAAATAATCTCTGCAGAGTGACTGAAACAAACATTATGAAAAATAAACAATCGCCATTGCGATCGCGACGGAATAATACCAAAAAACGAAAAGCTCGTCGCGTGAAAACGTTGCGAACGAAACGTTTCGATAATATTGTTTATTTGAAGCATTCCCCTCGGTTAATATAAATTACATCGGGATATCAATTAAAATTCAGGTGTCCGTACGCACGTGCAATTATTAGATGTTCGTTGAATTTTAATTAATAATAATAATCGTTTTCCCCTCCCGGGTGCGGATATTATCACGGATTGAAAATCGATCGATTAAAAAAGGAGAAAAAGGAAGAAGAGAAACGTAGAAGAGCTTTCGTTTTCTTTGCAATAACGAAAAATGCGAGAGGGACAATTCGAAACGGTGGAAGTTCGTTGGACTGAATAAAATCGTTGGAGCTGCCTCTGGGCGAGGCGAGACGCACTTCCTTTTCAAGTATTATGGAGAAAGTATCGTGGAACGATAGCTTATCGCGATGGTCGCAAAAAAATGGTCGCAGGAAAAGGAACAATCGGCGGATAAGCCCGTGAAACTCAATTAAACGCTCTGCATCCGATTCTCATCGATTGCCTCGGTTAGTTTTCATTTCCTCTCCCTTCCCTTCCGTTTCGTTTCCTCCGTTTTATTCGCAATTTATACGCGCGAGCATTTGCATTGCGCGCGGAACGTCTCCGAGGCTGAAAACATCGAACAGAATTCAGTCGTTTCGCTTGTCGTTTAGTAAAATTTCGTTCCTCGGCACGCGGCGGGATTAATTAAATTCGCGTTAACGCGCGAGCGAGCAAGTTTTCAAGGAACAGTTGAAAAGTAGTTGAAATTTCGCGTTCAGCAAATAGGAATTCGTCTGGCTCGTGTGTAGTTGCTGTAAATATGCAAATTGAATTCATTCGATTCGACCTTTCGCCGATTACCTCGGAATTCGCGTGCGTTTAATCCTCGCGCAGTATCGTTGCATTGCCTGGTAACTGTTACGCACAGTAATCTCTGATAGATTGCCAAAACTTCGGAATAGGGAGGACCGGCAAATTCGATTGGATTAAAATTTTCGAAATCGAAGGGCTCGGCTCGAAAATTTCGGGACAGACGCGACTCGTTGGCCAGTTAAATGAAATTGAACATTAAAAACTTCTGCTCGAATTAACACTGAATTGTTCGAGTCGTCAGTGACACAAAGACAAGAGGATCGATCGAATGATTGAAAATCCGACAGCCTCGAATGGGGAGTGTCATCTCCCGACTTATTCCTCCAGATATTTTCCTATTATTTATTATTATTATTGCTAGCGAACCGAAGGTGAATGAAGAGGTTCGAAGGACAGCGCGATCCCGCGATCACTTTTAATTCCGTGGCTGTTAGAGAGAAGTTATTCAACGACATCTCAATAATACGTCCGTTCCGTGAACGTTCCGTTTGTTAAAGTCGAAAATGCAAACCTGCTGACGCGCCGACGAACGCATAACGACGTTGTCGTATCGGAAAGATTAACGAGGCTGCATATCAATCAGCGGATGTGCTTCTGCCGTTAATGTCTGCACGAGAGAAAGAGAGAGAGAGAGAGAGAGAGAGAGGATCGTATCAATCGGCGAGTTTTCCACTTCCACTTGAAATGATTCATTCGGCAGAGAAACGCATTAAGCTACATACTTTGTTAAGCAGCTCTTTTTTTCTTTCCATCGCGAATCGATAAACAGCGCGATGCCTGGACACTGATAAAAATCGCGCGACGTTCATGATGTACGGTGGCTGTAAATAGCATTCGACGCTTCCGTCGGCTCCCCGAGGATTATATTTCTCCAAGTAAAAAAATTAACGAACACGCGAGCGGAATTTGCACGTTTCCCAAGCCGGCCAAGTGGAATCGATCATTTCCAAGTTCGAGATGAAAGAGTGGAATTAAAACGTGACGAACGGGAATCTGTTAATTTCCTGAGCTGACTTTGTTTGTGCAATTCCTCCTCGACGAATGAATTCCTTCGTTTTTAAATTGGGCAGGAACTTGTTAATTTCTAAATCGAACCACGTGAAATTCGTTAACTTTGCATGTTGAATAAATGGAATATCGTACGTGTTGTTGCTCAATCGTGTTGACGTGATTGAGAAGTCATTAATGTTAGTATTGTCACACAAAGTTTCTGAAATGAACGTTTCGTTAACGAATGTAAAAGTAGTAAATGTAGTAAATAATTGTAGTATGTGTAATCCAACTGCGATAACGTAGAGAGTTTCCAACTCGAGAGTACTGGAAGTAGATATTATCGAGCATAGGTCAGACGCTGCGTCGGTGATACAACAACGCATTCTACTTGCATTTCTCTACCTTATCCATTCCAATGTACCAACAGTCGTTATATCTCACTGATACCAACACAAGGACAGAATAAACACATGAAATAGCAATCAGATAATTTGTTGAAACTTTCTAATGCATAAAATTAATACATTTCCCTGTGAAAGAAGAATGGATGGAATTATCTATAGAAAGATGCAATATACATGTAAATTCGGAGAAAAATTAATAGTTCCTTACGTTAATTAGAACTGATGGTTTTAGAAATGATCTGATTCTCTAAGATCAAGTCTCAAGTAATTAAGATCTAAGGAGATATTCTTTGATCTTTGGAAAATGGATCAGTTTCTCGTTGCACTGAAATACCGACCGTGAAACGAGATTCTGTGCTGTTTGCAGCCAGAGGTAGTTAGTTCATTGATTAACAAAAGAACAGGTTCCCTTTTCCAAATTCAAAAATATAATTTCAAAATAAAAATAATATTACACATTTATTTAAATAAAACAAATTGTCCGTCCAATTTCTAAATTATGATTGTAAAAATAAGAATTTACCTACGTCCCGTTTCTTAAAAATACGAATTTTACAATATAGTATCTCTTACGATATTTGATAAAGCAAACTCGCAAGATTTCGTTTTTAAATTATATCATAAATTGCGAAAATGGACTAAATTATCAGCAGCTAATCGCGAAAAAATATATTCCTATATTATGAAAATACTAAAATATTGTTGGAATATTATTTTATTATTAAAATATTATTTTTACGACATTCCGTAGATAAAAATCCACTCAGATTCCATTTTCGAATTACATTCGCGATGAGATTAATAAATTTAGTTAGACGGTAGGGTAAACCACATTTTCAGGCTTAATCAACAGATACGTAACATTAAAAAAAAAAGAAAAAAGAAAAAACCACACTCATTTTCCTACACCGCCGATCTATTGTCTAACTGTCAACAATCTCCATTAACCATTTGCCCGTGTTCAAACCGGGCGAACAAATACGCGATGTTTGCAATGGCGGCCGTCCAAAATTATCAAAGCAAATGACACGTTTACAAATAGATAACGTTGCAGATACTTCGAATTAGTCGCTCGATCGGCAGTAAATAGTTGAATTGCCGATTCGCGATGCGTGTTCCGCGGTTCACCGGTTGGCTGGCGGTGTATTCTGAAAACCCGGCGCAGATAATTCGCGTAGAAATATAATTAGGCGGATTCATCGTCGACCGGCCACGCCGTGTTTTCACTTTCAATCGCGGCTGTTTACGTTACGCGCTCTCGTGCGGATCGGGACAAAGGGTGACTCGGATCGATCATGAACGAGCGCCCCCCGTTTTTCCGCAACGACGCGGATCGAGAACACGCACGCCACTCTAAAAATTACTCGGCAAGTTCTCCACTTGCCCCGTTTCCGATTGAATCGAAACGCTGGAGGTCTCGTCGAATTGAAAAACTCCGAGAGAGAGAGAGAGAGAGAGAGAGAGAGAATGATTCTCTGATAATCCGCGATTGATATTGTACTCGCGCTTGTATAATAAAAAATTGGAATAGTGTCACACTGAGCGTAAATTTTGAAATAATCGCTCGTTTTCACATTGATTGAAATATTTGCACACTCGTTTTTGTATAATTGATTACATATTTTTGAGAACGAAATCGAATAATTGCTATTAATTAACAGGTAATAATATTCGATGAACAGTTGTTACTTCAATTAATAATTTCTATTAGTGTGCTTCGATATTCCCAGCGTACGTCACCGTTGGATAAAATAAGTTTACTATTTGATTTCAATTATCGTTTCCAATCATTTTTACTTGAAAAACTCGAGAATACTTAATAGAGGATTGTTCTTGGAGTATTAGATCCAGAACGTTGTATCTGAATCGCTATGGCTTGTCGTTGCGGCTCAAACAAGTAGTGCTAGTCAAGCAATGGTCAGACACGATTTCTGATACTCGTTTTCCACCGATCGTGGCTTCAAATTAGTATTTTATATGCATTTTTGCTGCAATTCCTTACTTTTTTCTGCGTTTAGTATATACTCAATGTTAATCAGTCAACAAGTAGTCACGGATCAACCAATAGTCAGACATAATCCCAATATTGACTCTTCGTCGAGTCCAAGTTTAAATTTGTGTTCTCTTTTATATATTTTCGCAACAATTGACACTTACTGATAAATAAAAATAAATCTTCAAATTTTCAATCGTCATTTCCGATACCTTTGTATTACCTGTCGATAAATAATAATCTCACGCCAATTTATCAATATCATGTCGATTAAACAATCGAGTCGACCCAAATATATTCGAATCTCACGCACCACTACAACGACAAACTATATTATTTCCAAAAGAAAAACAACAACAAATTAATTTCGGCAATTCGTCATATCCCGTTCTTCTGTTTCAAATGAAATGCGACCGTTGGACGGAGGGAAAATCGTTTATTACGAAGATTGCTCGTGCAGGCACGACAGATAGATAAATTATCGAGCAAACGTCCAACGTTTTGTCCTTCCACGGTGCGTCGCGGATTCATCGTGCAGCCTGACGAGTGGCAATTGACGTTTTTATCAAAAACGATGACCGACGACTGTTCGGCCAGATTTTCGGGCAAAGCCCAATCGAGAACGGCCGTATATAAAAATCATCGTCCGTTTTAATTGTTTTCGATAATGGCGCAGCAATGCTGCCACGCTACAACGAATTCTTTTTACATCAACGGCAACGGAGTGCTCTCTCTCTCTCTCTCTCTCTCGTTCGTTTTCACTGCATTCTATTTTGGATCGCTATTCCAGCCGCGATCTCTGGATTATACGGAATGAACGTTGCTTATTACTGTCGGGGCGCACGCGAGTCGAACGTTCGATCTTTTGAAAATCGAACAATCGTATCTCGTTCCCTTCTCTTTTTTTTTTTTTTTTTTTTGTTTTTTTTCTCTCAACGTGACTTCGTTCAAAGACGGAGAGGAAGCTTCTAATTTCCATAGCAAAGAGACTGAGACACTATTTGAGTAATGAATCGTAATTATCTGAAGCTTTTGGATTATTTCTCCTAACGAAAGAGTCTTTATTTGTTCTTGTTTTTTTTTGTAATAATTATGTAATTTTTTAAATAATTCAATGGCAACAAATCGTGATTAGAGATCTACTATTAAAAAAAAATTACATTTAAATATATTCAATTAAAAATTATATTAGATTGATGGGAGAGATCTACTATTTATAATTTTAAGAAAATAATATCGATTATTTGAAAAGAATTATATTGATTAATAGTGTTAAAAAAAGTTATAACAGATACCACGCACCTTTGATTACATTCATATCAATGGCCAACTGAACGCAACAATTTTAATCAAGTGCGTTCTCAGGACAGATCTACGAAACGTTTCACATCACCTGTCTCCAACAACACATTACTTTCTGATAAAAATGTAACTGGTTAAACCGAGTTGTCTGCCACCTCCCCTCCCCCTTGTTTTGTTAAGATATTCATATATGCATTTGGTTCACCGACGTGGAATTTATTTGAATTTGTAATTACGGAATATAATAGCCGGTTCGGAGAACTCGGATTATTTATTCTAATTTAATTAGCTCGAGTTCCAGCGGAGCCGGTCCCAAGGTGGCTGTTGAAGGATTTTTAATCGTGCATGCACAAACACCGAATCGAATTTCTGTCACTCGAGCTTGATTTATAACGTCAGCCTTTCGCGAGCCGCCGTTTAAACCGTCGAATATAATCGAATCGAACGCGGGGAACAATTAAAATTTAATAGATATCGGTTACATTCCGGATCAACTGATTATCCCATAAACTCGCCAGACGTGATCTGTCACCAACTTTCGAAACGTTCGACGAGCGAAAATAGTTTTCGCGATGAATGCAATTAGAATGGGCCTGAAGTGTTCGCAGATTTGTCCAGGGAAATTGCTTCAGTTTATTGATGCACAGGGCACGTTTCTCCGAGATGGATCATCCAGTTTCGACGCGTTAATCTTCGGCATTGCGAGTGTCAGCTGGAAACATTCGACGTGTAACACGAGAAAAATACGAACAAAGAGGAGAACTGAATGCTCTCGTCGATAAAAACGAATGATACGAAGAGTCAAGCTCGTCAATATCACTTTTTATCAATCTCCCACTCGACGAGTTTCAGATATTTAAATTTTCTTGGTGATCCGCGAAACGTCAGCTTTTTTTTTTCTAAATCGTTCCTTTTACGCAACAAGTATTGCATAGCTTTCTATTACGTAAGAATTTAATTCATATTTATTATATTATATTTATTTGTTATATTTATTATATATCATATATTACAACCATTTTAAAATTATTTATTACGGCAGACAAATTTTCTTCGCGTTTTTCTTCTCCGCTATTACTTTCGACTTTGAATGCTGGAAATAAACGACAAAATTTTAAAAAATCCTAGCATTTATAACTCTGATACTCTAAGAGTTAAATGAAACGGCGAAAATCGTATGGAAATTTCCAAGAGGTAGTTTTAAAGAAGAAGCTTTGATCTTCAAAGTCACTGTGGACTCATTCGCGGGAACAATTTTCCTAAAAACGTCTGAATTTTCGAAAAAGTGTCAGCTAGCGTTCGAAGCTGAATGAAGTTTTCTTGAGAAAAGATTCGGCAATTTTTGAGGGGTCTCGTTTCGAATGACAAACGATTATTCCGTCTCCGAGACGACGACGAACTTGAAGAAAAATTTTTTCCTAAGAACGTTTGAATTTCGACAATATCCAAGAGACTTTTGAGGTTTCTTAAATTCACGTCGTCTGGCACCGCTTTATTCAGACTCGAGTAAAATGTCGAAAAGGGATCGTGCAGCAAGTTTCCAAGGGACTTGAGTTTCAAAGGAGGAACTTTAGCCTTCGAAATCGTGGTGCACTCGCTGGCTGAGAAAAATTTCTCAATGTCTCTCAGAGAGACGAATTTCCTCTGAATTTTGACGATTCTCGCGAACAAAAGTGTTTCCTTGCTCTCTCGCTCGCTACATGAACGTGCAAAGTCACGATCTTTGGGGGTAAAGAGCTTTGAAAGTTGAGGCTTCGGTCTTTAAAGTGAGACGAACCGTTTCGAAGTTTGATATGTCGTTACGACATCTTCATTTTTGGCAGCTATTAGTTCGCTGTATCAGATTTTTTAGAGTACTAAGACCAACAGCAGGTTCGACACGATATTTGCAACGTCGGTAAGTGCACACGCGTGAAACGCACGTCGAACGATTATGGCGGGCGCGCACGTACACGTGGGTGCACGATCTATGTGGGGACGCTGCGAGTGACAGGGAAATACTGCCGGTGCTAACTACTGCCTTTTGCTCTAAGTTATAGCGTGAATCCGCACCTAGCCTAATTCTTTCGGCTCACACCAGCCTCGCCTGTAATTTTCTCGAACGTCACTGATCGCCGATTCACTAGCGAGCTGAGACTTCGATAAACTTTTGAATCGAAATAAGTATCCTACGATATCGTATAATTGTAATGTAAATAATTACAAATAATATAATTAAATATAATAATATAAACATAAATATAAATGCAATATAAGTGTAATATAAATATAAATATAATATAAATGTAAATGTAAATGTAATATAAATGTAATATAAATGTAATATAAATATAATAATATAAACATAAATATAAATGCAATATAAGTGTAATATAAATATAAATATAATATAAATATAATATCAATATAAATGTAAATGTAATATAAATGTAATAATATAAATATAAATATAAATCTAATATAAATGTAATATAAATATAATAATATAAACATAAATATAAATGCAATATAAGTGTAATATAAATATAAATATAATATATATGTAATAATATAAATATAAATATAAATATAATATAAATGTAAATGTAATATAAATGTAATAAGATAAATATAAATATAAATATAATATAAATATAAATGTAAATGTAATATAAATGTAATAATATAAATATAAATATAAATTTAATATAAATGTAATATAAATATAATATAATTATAAATATAAATCTAATATAAATGTAAATATAATATAATTACAAATAATTATAAAAAAAATTGAACGAAACGTATAATAGAAAAATTTGTTTCGGTAGGATTTCTTTCAGCAGGAAGAATGATTTTTGTCTGATCGTTAAACACTGAAAATCTTCTTTCTTAAGTCGTTTGTCAAACAAACTTCTCATCAGTACATTTCAATTAACACAGCCGAGAATGGTCATCAATCGTAAAAAAAAAAGTGAGAACATTCTTCACATTCTCCCAAATTCGATTCACCTTTCGACGATCTTAATTCCACCCCCAGCTACAACAATTTCTATAATGTAACGCGATCCTCGTTACCATAACAAAACTCGCGGACTTCTCATTACCATTTTGCGAAAGCATCAGAATTCGGAAGCACGCTCGAAGATCACTGAGAAAGGGAGAGAAAGAGAGACAGAAGGAAGGGAAAAAAGAGGAAAGAGAACTCGCGGTTCGCCCTGACAGAGACAACGGGACGCTATTTGGGAGTCCGATTTATGTAACGAGCGACCGGCTTGAAATTTTAATTCTATCTCCAGTCCGGGCTCTCTCGGTGGTTCTCGGCACGGCGCGACATAATTTAGGCGACGCGGAACGTTATTTACAGAATGACGCGCTTGTAACGTGCATCACCGGCCGGTGGATATCGTTGAACGTCAAAAACCACGATTTGTCTCAATTTCCCGGACTGTGACACGCGCCCGCGTACACACATACACACACAGACGTGAGCGTGTCTAATAACGCGTGCAATAAGTTTGCTCTCAGGCCTTGCTCGGGACGTTTATGGTTTTTCTTTTTTCTTTTTTTCATTTTCGGAACTTTGTTAAATTTGCTCGACAGTGTATACTTCTCGATGTGTATTTTGAATTCAATCTCGTTGGATATTACTCATTTTTATATTTATTTATTAATTTTTCAAGTTGTTCTGTATTATTACATTATATTACATTATTTTTTGACAAATAAATAAATATGCCTCGGTTGCTTGCCAGATTCTGTCTAATCTACAATCAACGAGGTAAGATAATAATTCTTGGTTAATGCACCATGATCTTCGATCTTGAGTATTAACAAAGTGAGACTTTAAAATTAACGAGAATTGCCGATTTTCGATTTTTATCATTGCACGCAATAGTTCAAGACGAAATTATTCCATCGATTGATTTAACAAATTTTGTTATGAATCTGTGTCGAGGAGAGCATGTAATACGGTAGTAAAGGAAAATAATCAATGAAGCTTACAATTAGTAATTGAATAAAAATTGTTACTATGATTCAACGGTATCGTTTGACGTTGCTCGCGGAACTATTCATACACTCGCAGAAGCTTCTCGTGTGTTTTGTGAAACACATTTGTATAAAATTTTATATAGAACACACGTTGCGTAAAATTTTGATACTGGTATATGAATTATTCGTACGAGCAGAGATCACGATATAAACCATCATAGTTTGTAGACACACGAGCTCACGAACGTACTTGAACCACGAAAGATTTTCGTATCTATATTTGCGAACGAAAATATACGAATACTTCATTAAAACATAACGACCTTTTCTAATAACTGTTTTCCATTAAATCATACACAAAAGTGTTTTTTAATAACTGCGAATTTTATATCTATACGTTATATTTCATATTTAATAGAAAGATAGCAATAAAATTATCAAATGTCTTGTTAAACGATACAAAATCCTTCTTTCCATAATGTTTTTACCAACACGTGCAAGTAACATAAATTAAACAATTTTCTTCTTGCAATGCATTTTGCATTACTAAAAGAACAAAAGGAAAAATAAAAATATTTAGTGAATCAAAACAAAAGAAACATTTCCGGTTAATTTGCTCGTCAATCGTTTCAACATACCTTTCACTGTTTAATTTTCAATAATAAATTTTATTTCTATCTTACCTTAGCAATCGATACCGCGCCAAATCATTACACGCAGCTTATGCTCTTGCTCCAACCAAGCTTCTCGTTGCAATTCTCGTCGTTTCAGATGTTCGCGATCCTTTAAAAGACGTCGAACGTTCCTAACAATTGTCGTAACTCTGTCTTTTCCTGCAATTTGTATCGCAGTTACGTATTATAACATGCCACAACTTTTTTTTCCCCCCATAATTATCCGGATCTTTTAGTAAATCCATCATCCCTTTACGACTTCTCCTAACTGTTCTGTCGAGCAATTTTCGTCACAGAGTGACGTTCTTCGCTTAATTTCAATATCGCGTGCGTTTTCAACTGGATTTAACTTTTTAATCGCGACCCATTTTTACAAGTTTAAGCTACACGTTACGTTGATACGCACTGCGTTTCACGCGAATGTTACGCTTACGATAGCTTCTGCACGACTGAGCAGCGTAAATATTCGAACTTGCTCGTCTCGCGACTGCGGACAATGTTTATACCTTCGCTTTTGTATTTTTGGGAAATTGCCCTTCCAAGGAATTGTCTCGGTGCTAATACACGCTCGACATAATACACGTGGCAGGATAATCCAGGCTTGAGGGCAGTGCTGACGTGATAATCACTCTACTTGACAATATTTACATTTTTGTCGCTGTACTTCTGAGAAATTGTCTCGGTAACAACATTCGACATAATACACGTGGCTAATCCATGCTCGAGGATACTGATGTAACAATCTACGCATTCTCTACACTTTACGATAGACAATATAACATACGAATGTGTAAATAAACTATATTGCAAAGACATCAATGAAAAACACAACCTGCGAAAAATATATGTACGCTTCTCACGAGATTTTATTCGCGTGTCTGAAGAAACAAGAAAATTGTATACGTAAACAGATTAATTATTTTATGAAAAACAACGTCCTTGTATGATCCGTTCGATGCTAAACGAGTGGTTTAAATGCACGAGTACTTCAATGTTTGAACAGACTACCGGTGTGGTCTATTGATTCAAAGGAATCAAATTGAAGCATTATCCACGTTGGTAATGGAATTTAGGAGTAGCTATTTTCAGGTACTTCCGTTATGACATCTCCTCCGAGATTGGACGTTTTTTTCTAGTTCTTTTAAAAGTCGAAAAATAACCTAACTCTCAGAGAGTTAGCCCGGAAAGGAGTTATTCTGATTAGGAAACCGAATAAAATTCCTCAACTTCAGATTTTAAATTCCTGTTATTTGAAAATCAAGTTGAATGAAATAAATGTAACACGCGGAATTTGGCGAAATTGTTTCTCTTGTGAAATTCGATGAAAATTTTTTCACATTGCTTAGCAAATGAAATACTAAAAATTTTATTTAATACTTGAAACGCTATAAATAAAATTCTACGTTCAAGAAAATGTCAAAATGCAATATAAAGGAAATATTCGAGACACGAGTAGAATTAGGTGAAATTTTTTTCACATTGTTTAGCAAATGAAATACTAAAAATTCTATTTAGTATTTAAAACGCTGTAAATAAAATTCTACATTTAAGAAAATATCAAAATACAATGCAAACGAAACACTTGAGACACAAGTGGAATTATTCGGTGAAACTTTTTTCACATTGTTTAGCAAATAAAATACTAAAAATTTTACTTAGTATTTGAAACGCTATAAATAAAATTCTACATTCAAGAAAATGTCAAAATGCAATATAAAGGAAATATTCGAAACACGAGCAGAATTAGGTGAAATTTTTTTCACATTGTTTAGCAAATAAAATACTAAAAATTCTATTTAGTATTTGAAACGCTGTAAATAAAATTCTACATTTACGAAAATGTCAAAATGCAATATAAATTTAAAATTATTCGGTGAAATTCTTTTAAATAATGCAGTAAAGTTCTCTGCAAATGAAATATCGAAACACTCTGAATAAAATAGTAAATGTCTAATGAAACTATTTTAGTGGCACATTTTAAGAAAATTTTCTGTCGCCATGTCGAAACGCCAGAAGCGTCCCAAATTTAAAGATCAATCATTCATCTCCGCGGATAAAACGTTGACACAAGAAAGCTTGGACACTTTAGGGAAATAAAGGACAGGGAAATTTATTGCCAGCGAAGTGGCGGGCATTTTGAATCATTCGCTCTCAGCGAGAGCGATGTAAGCGATATAACATCGTCCTTCTTTCCATCCCCTTTCAGCTCTCTTTAATATCCGCTCGTTGTCTAACGATCTTCGACGTGAAACTTCGACGTAACGAGGAATCTCAACAACGCGGAAGCAACGCGATTACACGGCCACGATTGCGTGTTTCTTTTTTCCCCCCCTTTTTTTTTCAAGCCCGCGTGGGCGGAGATTACGCGTGAATTTATCGTTTCGTCGCTCATCCGATTCACGACACGTTCGATTACGCGATAATTCATATCTCGCGGCGAAAAGGTGACGTATGGACTATCGTAACATCACGCGAATGTCGCACGGCTCGTTATTCACGTTTCACCGTGGAATAAATCTACGGCCACCGAGGGGCGGGGAAAAAATTGCAAAACGAATCCGAGAAACTGGAGTTAACGCGATTAATTCGATTGCATGGTCGAACAATTGATAAGATTTATAATTTTTGATGATAATTGGAACTTGATGTTGATGTTCGTGTTAATTAATATGAAAATTGATGCTGGTACGTCGTAACGCAATATTGCGAATATGTTATTATAATATATAATTAATATATAATTGACGCAATATCACGAATATATTATTATTCATGGTGAGTGATAGTATTGAAATTTTATCAATAACAGCGCAGTGATTAAAAAGATTGATATCTAGAAGAAGCTTTAAAATTTTGATATTTATTGGAAGATTAATTAATTTGTTAGAAGATTAATCAGGAAACTAGACATATTCGATACTTATATTTTATATACATTTGATATTTATTAGAAGATTAGATATATTTGATATTTTTATTTATTCATATACAATATATTAGTTAGAAGATCAGAGCACGAATTAACTAATTAAAATAGGGAACAATTTTCAGTTTCGAGTGCCATCTCATTTGCCAGTTCCTTCCGAGCTAAGAATACAAAACGGAGAAGAAAGAACATAATAATAAAACACGGTGTAGAACGTTAAGTTGGCGAAAGGTCCGGGGGCGTTTCTTCGTCGGGGTTGCGCGCGACACAACGAGCAGAATCGAGGGACTGAGAGGAACGACAAGCTCGCTCACACAGGACTAAACCCCGGTACCCGGTAGGCTGATGACGTGCGTTACAATTAATCAAGCAAAAACTGTCAACTGCCACGTCCCCGTATATATACGTCAGCTGGGTGGGAAACTATCGACCGCGAACAATGCCTAATGCCACCAGTCGTGCAACCGACAAAACTAGATCATCTTACTCGGGGTGGTTCTACTCCTGTCAAAATCGTTGCCACTTCTCCTTCATCCTCTTTCCTTCTGCCTTCGTTAGTTCCCGGTAATGGCCCCTCTTTGTTTAATATATATCTGTCTATTCGCCATGTACTCCAAATATTGTGATATCGGTTTAGGTGAATTAAACGGGATGTACAAAAATATTCAATTTCTAGTCCTCGAATCTTGTAACTCACTTTGTGTAAATCGGCCCAAGTTTATTAAATTTCTGGTATTATTTTGGTAATATTTTATAGTAATTTTAATGGCAACGTTATTAATTAAATTTATTTTATTTTATTATTAAAATATTTTATTTCATTTCATTTTATTACTACTTATTTTAATATTAAAAGTTTAATTAATTAATCTTTTAGAAAGTAAATCTTTACAGAGTAAAAGATTCAAGGAATAATTGAATATTTTTGTACTTCTAACTATAGGGTGTTTGTTTTATTTTGGCATTTAATTCGTTCAAATCTATTCCTTGGTCCAAGTCTATGAAATTTTGTTTCGTATTAATAATAATTTGATATTGATTAGTTTAATATTAATATTTTACAGTAGCTTTAATAGCAACATCAATTAATTTTAATTTTAATGGCAACATTACTTTTGATAGTACTATTTTTCTCAAACTTTCTTGATTAATCGGCGGCGAGTTTTATTTTTGTGTAATCGATAGGGCCAAGGAATATTAACATTTCATGTTTCTGGGGTTTATGTATTTTCATACGATCTTTTGTTCTGACATTTTGCTCCGACAGATCTTGACTATTGAAATTCAGGTAACTGCAAAAGTTTATACGAAAAATTTAAATGCCATTATTACCAAATTATAGATGTACAAAATCTACAATCTCTACACAATTACCACGCTGACGACTTTCCAAATGTTACAAAGGAAATTGACGAAACTCGACACAAAAGTGTTTGAAATCAGAATACTTAACACCCAATTAAATTAAATTGAGTCTAAGTAATTGAATCGCAAGAGATAAATCTTAGAAATAATTTGAGTTGAAATGTTACAAATAAAACTGACGAAACTCGAAACAAAAGTGTTCGAAGTCAGAATAATTAATACCTAATTAAATTAAATTGAATCTACGCAGTCGAGTAATTCTCGTCGGAGGTAGATCTTGAGAACAATTCGAGTCCAAGTCCCTTTACGTGTCTCGCTGTTTGACAGAAAATTCCAACGATACCAATAACGACGTATTACAAAGTTCCACGTAAAAGGAGGCGATCCTACTTTTCATCCACTTGCGGTCAACTTGCAGCGCTCGCACTAATTGTAAGAGTATGCAAATACTGCGCTCCTCTTTGTCTGGCGAAATTTCACGGAGCGTTGACGCCGAAAAGCGGAGGCAGCTGTTTCAAGTTTCGAGACAAAGGGAACTCGCACCATGTCCAGTAGCTCGCGAATGAAGCGAATTATTTGATATACGCTCGATGATACTTCGCGTTTCCCGTTTCTCCCGGTAATTCGTACGATTTCGCTTCATGGAGCTGGTGTGATGGTGTGTGATTCATGCAACGAAGACTCGAACCGCTGTATCGAAAAATATATATTTAGTTTGTTGAAGTTGAATCGAACCACTGCATCAAAATATATATATTTAGTGTGTTAAAGTTGACTCGAACCACTGTATCAGAAGATATACATTTAGTGTGTTGAAGCTGAATCGAACCACTATATCAAAATATATATGTTTAGCGTGTTGAAATTGAATCGAACCACTGTATCAAAATATATATATTTAGTGTGTTGAAATTAAATCGAACCACTGTGTCAGAAGATATATATTTAGTGTGTTGAAGTTGAATCGAACCACTGTGTCAGAAGATATATATTTAGTGTGTTGAAGTTGAATCGAACCACTGTGTCAGAAGATATATATTTAGTGTGTTGAAGTTGAATCGAACCACTGTATCAAAATATATATATTTAGTGTGTTGAAGTTGAATCGAACCACTGTATCAAAATATATATATTTAGTGTGTTGAAGTTGAATCGAACCACTGTATCAGAAGATATATATTTAATGTGTTAAAGGTGAATCGAACCACTGCATCAAAATGTATATATTTAGTGTGTTCAAGCTGACTCGAACCACTGTATCAGAAGATATACATTTAGTGTGTTGAAGCTGAATCGAACCACTATATCAAAATATATATGTTTAGTGTGTTGAAATTAAATCGAACCACTGTATCAAAATATATATATTTAGTGTGTTGAAGTTGAATCGAACCACTGTGTCAGAAGATATATATTTAGTGTGTTGAAGTTGAATCGAACCACTGTATCAAAATATATATATTTAGTGTGTTGAAGTTAAATCGAACCACTGTATCAGAAGATATATATTTAGTGTGTTGAAGTTGAATCGAACCACTGTATCAAAATATATATATTTAGTGTGTTGAAGTTGAATCGAACTACTGCATCAATATATATATATATAGTGTGTTGAAATTGAAGTTGAAAAAATTAGTCTCAAGAATAGAAGGTATTCAGAATATTCGCCCTTAGAAATCTGTATAGAATTTATTTCGAGAAAAAAGTGGGAAAGTTGAACAAGACAACATAACTCGCAAACGCGAAAAGGACTAGAGTGTATGAAAAATGCCGAGTAACGAAACGTATGGATACACCCTTGTTCGAAGAATCCCTGAAGAGAGGCAATTTCTGTTATTCTGATTACTGGCGTTTCGCAGTTTAATATCACAAAGCGCAATGCCTCGAGAACCGTTTATCGAAGATGCAAAATTTAAAGCGGCTCGGCGTGACGCGCCGCTCGAAGCTAATAACTCAAGCTTAACCCTAGCTGGTTTTCATTTGTCAACCGTGCTTAACGTGCCGCCGTTGCATTTCCATTGTCGCGAGCGCACGAAAATCTGTATGACGTAAAATAACAAGCGCGAGACAAAAAAAACTCGGGTCCCGGGTTACAACGGATCGCTCGTGTTTTTGTTAATTTTGTAAATTTCCTAACTGTTCAACATAAAATCGTCGGGGACAAACTGTTTGTACAAACAAACAACGCGTTGCTTTTTTTCTTTCTCTTTCTACGAGATTCGGATTTACGTCGCACGATTTTTTCCAAAATTTCGCGAAGAAATATTTGACTTTGTGTATAGTTGAAAAAAATTTGCGAAAATTTATAAAAACTTTGTACATACTTGAAAAAAAATCTATCTATCGATTATTAATTGATCTAACTTTGAAATTTTCAATTCACTTCCCACTTGTTTCTACTGCTACTAATATTATATGTGTTTAAATTAAAAAGCTTGCGTAAAAAGCTGTCATTTAATTCACGGATTTATCACTTGTAATTTGAAAAACATTTCTCTTCGTGGAGTTTTACGAAGGAAACGATTCCGCGAGAAGGTAAAATTTTTCCACGTATTCCTTCCCTTCGTCGCGATTATAATTACCATTTGCCCGACTTTACACTAGAAAAAAATACTCCTCTTCCATCCTCTTCCGTTTATCGACTAATTAATCTAATTTCGAAATCTTTAATTCACTCGCCGTGCATTCTTTTACCAACACGTACTTTTGTACAAAATGATTCGTTTGCAGAAATTTATCATTCCCAGAAATTCTCTACTTGGTGAAAGATTTCCCCTTGCCTTCTACATTGTTTTTCAACAAGTTTATCCGACTTTGGAACAACCCACTGTTTCATCTTTCGCATTTCTAACGGAAGTAATAATAAGAAAGCGTATCTTTGGAGAGATGAACGCCGCCGTGGAAAGTTCTCGGTTGATCAAGGTTTAACACTTTCTGTTCGTTCATGGGAAATCTTTCCGTCAATTTCGCTGCAAACGGCAACGTTGCATTAAGAATCCTTTTAAAAGGAATTATCGCGCCGGGTGTATTAAAGAATCGATTTTGAATAATTGCTGGGAAACCCTCCATTAACACGTTTTTATCCACAGGGCGGATTTTTATTTAATTTTTAAAACGTAATCCGTTGGTATTATTTAGTTGGACGTGTCTTATTTAATGTTCCTTCTCCTTTCGTTAAAATGTCATTCATTTTAATCTAATCGGTCTATCGAGTGAACGTGAGAATAATTCAGACAGATTTCAATTTCAATTATTCGTCGCATAAATTTAATCGCGGGGAATTGTAAAGACAGTTAGGAAAATAATTGAAACGCTTTGTAAATTGTTACTCGGGCGAATTTCAATTTTTAAAATACGCGAAAGCGAATCTATGCAGAATGATCTTCCGAACCGAATAAAACCGCGCTGCGTTTAATTGTACAAATACGAAAAAAATTCACACGAAAGATATAAAGCAGATAGTGGGTTGGAAATGTCGAAATTATTGCAGTGAGAGGTCAACGCGTGTGAAACTGAGTCCAGAAGCGGAGAATGTGAATTGAATGAAAAATTTCACAATGAAAATTTACCGGGAAAGCAATACTTCCCAGAGGGATTAAATATTCATCCCTTATTTTGTGTTTCCCGTGGAAACGCTGGTACAACCAAAAATGAAGACAAG
Organism: Tetragonisca angustula; assembly: GCA_036937485.2. Classification (NCBI taxonomy): domain Eukaryota; kingdom Metazoa; phylum Arthropoda; class Insecta; order Hymenoptera; family Apidae; genus Tetragonisca; species Tetragonisca angustula. Next base: position 62,336 of record JAWNGG020000453.1, read on the forward strand.
GTAAACAAAATATTTGCCGTGAAATTTTTTCGTTCGCGAAAATTCATTCGCTTTCGAGGAAATTCAATTTCTCGACGCTGCTAATTTAATAAATTGGAACTCTATTTCCTTGCAAATGAGACATCCTGTGGGTTTCTCACTTGTTCTCTGCTCGCAGAATAGCTTCAAACTAAAAATTATGCTTTCCAAGTTTCCGTCGCAAATTACCTTTGTCATAATCGCATCGACATTCTTCAATTCGTGACGTGTTGGTAACATTTTTAAAGGTAACTCTTAGTAATTCTTAAAACTCTTTTAGAATGGTTACAATGATGGACTGCAATTAATATATTATTGCAATGTGATTATAATAATTGTTAGAATTTTATGGTAAAATAATTGTCAAAGCACGGATCGCTATCTTCACGCTATACTATCGGTCCAAGTTCGATAAATAGAATGCTGATTTTTATATAAATTTGTATTTTCTAGAATGTGATCAAGAAAATATGAAAATTGCTTTACACGTTAGATGTTATATTAATATATATTGCGGTTATGAATATTTTATATACCTATACATATGATGTCTATTGTATCCAATTCTTCACTCACAAACTTTTCGTAGATGCACAAACAATAAATAAATGAAGACAAATCATTCAACAGTATCCTTGGTAAAATTCGTCAGTTATTTTATACGTGACAATCTAATACTGATCATTCTTGTCCCACCCTGTATATTTTTTCAAAGTCAGCGAAAGAGCAGATGTTTGTTACTGAAGTTCAATTATTCATAAACGCACAAACGATAAATAGCAAAAAATATTCAACAACACTGTTGGGTAAAATTCGTCAGTTGCACGCGACGAATCTGATATTGTCATTTCTGTCACACCCCGTGTATTTTTTCCAAAGTCAACGAAAGAGGAGATCTTTGGTGCTGAAGTTCAATTATTCATAAACACACAAACGATAAATAGCAAAAAATATTCAACAACACTATTGAGTAAAATTCGTTAGTTGCACGCGACGAATCTGATATTGTCATTTCTGTCACACCCCGTGTATTTTTTCCAAAGTCAGCGAAAGAGGAGATCTTTGGTGCTGAAGTTCAATTATTCATAAACACACAAACAATAAATAGCAAAAAATATTCAACAACACTATTGGGTAAAATTCGTTAGTTGCACGTGACAAATTTGATATTGTCTTTTCTGTCACACCCCGTATATTTTTTCCAAAGTCAGCGAAAGAGGAGATCTATGGTATTGAAGTCGTGTTTCACCACATCGGGCGCGAGCTCTTGAAATGCATCGAGAAATTCGGGCGTGTCTCTGGCGACGCGATTCTTAGGCGGGAAATTGCCACGAGCCGCAGGACCCACGGACCCATGTGCAACCGCCAGCTAGCGAACGTGCCGGAACTTTTAAAAGAGCCACCACGGCTGCGAGAGGCAGCGAGCACACTTCTCAAGAGCAGAAATTTCCAAAATGGTCAAAGTCGCGCGAATGATCGGAGGAATAACATCGAGACACCTCCCTACTTTCTCGTCTTTACGGTGTCATGGAAATTTTATGACTGGACAATAGATTCTTGTTGTCGAAGCATTGAAAATGTCTATTACGTTTCCGAAACTTCCAAGGAGGCTAACTTGTGACGAAAGTGATGCGAGAAGGAAAAAGAAATTATTGAACGTTGTTTCGTAAGATTGTTATCTTTTCTTATTCCATGCTATATTATTACATATCTTTTATATTATTTCTTGCTTCATACTATTGTATTTTTGTCATTTTATATATTGTATGTGAAATTTATGTTCTTACTTTGTATTAAATTATTTTATATTGTTATAATATAATATTATATTATATTATTTTATAGTATTTCTTGTTTTTAATACACAGGGTAGGCCAAAAATCACTTTCTATTGAAATAAATCTTATTTCCCACTAATATAAATTTTTATTAGGTTACATCCTTTTTTAAATTTCTCTCACAGATTTTTGAAACGTAATGAAGAAAATTAATTTTCAGATATTTCGATGTTTTATGAAGAAAATAAACTTCTAGCCCACCCTATATTATTATTACAGGCGTACGACAAATCGGGCAATATTTTATCAATTGAGAAAGCAACTGGGAATAAAACTCACAATGAGATATATTCGAAGAATACAGCACAAAGATCGACAAATAAATTTAAATGAAGTATAAAAAATACGAAACTTTATATTTATATAATATTACAGAAATAATGATTATAATATTAAAGTTATTAAAAACTATAATATCTATAATATTATAGAAATAAAAACAAGTCAATTCGAACGTGTGTAAATTCCTTCCAACAAACAACTTCGTCCAGGCAAAATATTAAAATCTGGTAGAACACATGGGAATCAGTTTCGTTTACCAATAATAATCCTTCATCCGCAAGAAATATTCTTGATATTCAGCGTGCAACAGCACGTAGATTGCCATCTACACGACCAAATAAGATTTACGTTGTCATTTTTTTTTCCACTGGCCTCTCGGCGATGGTGCATAAAATGCCAGCGACTTTCACGGAAATCATAATTAATGATCATCCCCGTCTCAGGATCCACGCATTCGCGCGCCTCAAGTCGATCCATCGGATTATCTATAACGACTCTTTGGCTGGCTCGTTCGCCGCGACGAGACGACGAGTTCTCGATAAAATGACGTGAAAAGGTGTTTTAAAGTTGAAGTTTATCGCCGAGATCCAGCAATGTGGCCGTCATTGGAATTGTTTCATTTCGCAAGGAAATATGAATATTCTCCTCTCTCTTTCTTTCGAAGGTTCTCTCTTCTCTTGTTCAATTAAAATCGCGAACACGTTTTAATTTTAGAATATTTTTCAATATCAATCGAAAGTGAAATGAAAGAATGCTTATAATATAACGAAGAACGTGAGCGTTCATTTTGGAAATTTGGAAATTTCCAATCTTGGAAATTTCTATGAAAAACTGTCACGAATTTGATTGCTGCAGATCAGTGGTCCCAACGTAGATTTCAATCTCAACAGAAAGTATCAAAAGTGAAAGATAATTTAGTTTCTCCTTCTCGTTTCTGCGACACATTAATTTCGCGAAATATCATCAAACAATGACTTCTAAACATTGTAACATTAATAATGGAAATAATAATAGGAATTAGAGTTAGTACATAGAATTGGAGTCAAACACGAGTTACATCGGTGTCGATATTTTATTTTTGTCGTGATCGTGGCCTGACAAAACACGTGATCCCTCGTAATGACACCTCGTAAAAAGAAGACAGCCAACTGAATCTACTCCCAAACATGCACGCCATTTGTACATTATCTCGACTAAAATATATCAGCTAAATATACTTTGAAATTCAGTGACTGAGAAAAAGTATCGTCAGACTACACGCCATTGTGCTTAATACATCATTTATAACAGTATTAATAGCACAATATTTTAATTAATTGCATATATACCAATTTTAATAGCACAATATTGTAATTAATTGCAACAATTGTAATTAACTAAAATATTATGCTATTAAAGCTGATTGCATAATAATTATAATTAATTGAAATATTGTGCTATTAAAACTGGCATATAAGCAATTAATTAAAATATTGTGCTGTTAATACTGTTATAAATGATGTAGTAAGCACAATGACGTCTAGTCTTGTCGTATTAATAGCATAATATTTTAATTAATTGCATATATACCAGTTTTAATAGCACAATATTTTAATTAATTGCAACAATTGTAATTAATTAAAATATTATGCTATTAAAGCTGGTTGTATAATAATTATAATTAATTGAAATATTGTGCTATTAAAACTGGCATATAAGCAATTAATTAAAATATTGTGCTGTTAATACTGTTACAAATGATGTAGTAAGCACAATGACGTCTAGTCTTGTAGTATTAGTAGCATAATATTTTAATTAATTGCATATATACCAGTTTATTAATAGCACAATATTTCAATTAATTGCAATAATTGTAATTAATTAAAATATTATGCTATTAAAGCTGGTTGTATAATAATTACAATTAATTGAAATATTGTGCTATCAAAACTGGCATGTATGCAATTAATTAAAATATTGTGCTGTTAATACTGTTACAAATGATGTAGTAAGCACAATGACGTCTAGTCTTGTTGTATTAATAGCATAATATTTTAATTAATTGCATATATACCAGTTTTAATATTTTAATTAATTGAAATAATTGTAATTAATTAAAATATTATGCTATTAAAGCTGGTTGCATAATAATTATAATTAATTGAAATATTGTGCCATTAAAACTGGCATATAAATTATATTTGTTACATTATAATAATTACAATTAATTATAATGAGATTTAAGCATATTAACCCGTGTTATTGATAATAATTCGACAGGTTTGGTAATAATAATTTTTATAGCTTCAAACGGTGGTAAACGACCGCACTGAATACAATAATTTCTGCTAAATTGCACAGATACTGTCCGAAATTTCGTGGTATTTTCACGAGAGTACAAAGACTCGCCATTTACATTCTCGCGTCAAAAGTTTCCAAATACTGAACAAAGTAGACTACGAAACTTATCAATGGGATCTCCTTAATCGGTTTATCTCGATCTCCGCATCGATAGTCCTTCGACTTCCCGATCTTACTCGAACGTTGCGTTCGCCGTATCGCGAAACGATCGAAACGCGAACTTCCACTGGGAGAATTTCCTTCATAACTGATCCATCACGTAGATTATTCGCGTTTATCTTTGCCGGTGTGCAACACTAACGATCATCGGGAAACGACTATGTTACAGTAATTGTTTATCGTTGAGGGATTGTACAACTATTAACAGGAACAAATAATTTAATTGTGAGTATTCTTTTTAATACGTCACGCAAACTAGGCAAATGTACCTTTTCCAAAACTTTCTGAAATTAACTTTCTGAAATTAAGAATCTTAAAATGTCTTGTGTCTTATATTATGATAATATTTTATATCATATATTTACATATTAATATATAATATATAATATTAATATTTTATATTTTATTATTATGATAATAATCTCGTTAATAAGAAGGAACATATCTTGTCCCTCATATAAACATATTTTTATCATTAATGTTATATTTTGTTCAATGCACTCGTGAATAATATTAATGATCATTTGTTGTCGCGGTTTAAAACGGTTTGCAATGATTACGGAAGAAAATAAATAATAGGCTGCGCTGTCGCGATTTTGCGAGACCAACAAGGATGGGTAAATCTTTCATCAAGTTGGAGCAAAGTCGATTTAAAAGTCCTGAAGATTGGTGAAAGCTCTCTTTCGAAGGAAAGCTTCTTTCGAATTCGCGAAACACGAAGAACTGCCCCCCGTTTGTCACGGAGAAGTTTACGGGGTTTAACATTTATAAAAATATATCTGAACACTTCGTATTCTAAGAAGAATAATTGCAATTAAGGAAATATTTATTAACATACTATTTTTCATTGAAAATCCATCCAAATTCTTGGTTGTTCGCGAATAGATCAATTTGTTTCAACTATTCAAATTCCTTGGAAATTAAGATTGACGACTTTTCATTTTAATTCAAATAAAAATTTAAAAGTTTCGTTTATGTGTTAACAAAAAAAAAAAAAAAAAAGAGTTACACTTTCGCAAAATTAAGCAATTATCTATGAGAAAAAAAATTCGCAATCAATTGTCTAACTTCGAACTTGCTCCGGATAATAAGTTGAAGCCGATACACGAATTTTCAGTCGAAGAAGAACGTGAGCAGAAGATAATCCATCGCGATTTTTATCCTCGAGTTTCCTCCGCGCGCGCACGCCGCATTTGTTTCGAGATTGGATTTTCACTCATAACAAGAAAACGTTCAGTCACTTTATCGTGTCCGATGTTAGTACGCGACCGTTCTCGCACAAGGGGAATTGAAATTCTGTCGTAGTTCACTTCAATCGATTTA
>JAWNGG020000454.1:0-67389 GCA_036937485.2 Tetragonisca angustula
TCTCTCTCTCTCTCTCTCTCTCTCTCTCTCTCTCTCTCTCTCTCTCTCTCTCTCTCTCTCTCTCTCTCTCTCTGTTTGAACAAATTTTCCTTTGAACACGGTCCTATGCAAACCGTACGCGTGACAAGATCTATGAAAAAATTAGGTATACAGCAGTAAAAGCGTAATTCCTAAGCTGTAGACACACATACAGATGAGTCATTTTACGACTTCGTTGATCTTTTTCGTTGCAAAGAATAGAATTTTATAAATTTACTATACTGCGGAGGAACGTGGAAAAAAGGACGGAGATCTTCACGGTTCGCAGATAAGATTCTGACTGTTAACCTCTTGCGTTGGAATGACGTGCCAGGCACGTCGAGAATTTTTTGTCACAAAATTGCAATATTTTCACGGTTTATCAAGTATACATAAGTATAAATAAATGTATTCTCAATCATTTCTATCCGACGAGTTCGAAAAGAAAGCGACGAATTATTGTATGCGGTCTGGTCACTCGTTATGGTCCGCAATCAGCGCAAGTAGTTAAATTGGGGAAAAACAAGGTGAAATACTGTGGGCCTTACTATAGTTCATAGAAAAAAATAATGAAGCAGCTCTCGAGATTCATCATTTATCTGCGCGAGGACGTAAGACCAAGGGAAAAATACGGAGGTTTCTCAAAAACAAGTTTATAAGTGCTATAAATCTAGAGGGTGGGTTGGAATAACAATTAGAATTCACCACGCAGTCCAAAAAGTTAACAATTAAATTAATAATATAGTTTATAAGTATTATAAATCTAGAGGGTGGGTTAATAATTAAGTTAATAATAATATAGTTTATAAGTACTATAAATCTAGAGGGTGGGTTGGAATAACAATTAGGATTCACCACGCAGTCCAAAAAGTTAACATTAATAAAAAATTAAAAATTAAAAAATTAACAAAATCAACGAAACCAATAAAATTTTCATTGACGATTATAAATAAGGAATAAAGTTGAATAATTAATCGGCGACTAGTCGACGAATTTTCTCCAATGGAAGAGATAACAATTATCTGCGAGACACGGTACGAATCAGTCTATACACAATAAGAGGGACAACAAAGTCCTTGTCCCTTAAGCCCCGGTTACAAATGAGCCGGCAATAAGCATTAGAGATAATACTTGCCCTTATCTTCATCTACCTTCGAAACGCAGGATTAATGGACACGATGTGAATCAGCCTGTAGATGCACCTACGAGTATATTCGCCCGTGCACAGGCAGCACTTGGCGTTACAAATGCAGCCGAGGGAGCATGACACGCCTACGCCTCTACTAAGCCCACACGATCGCAGGGCCGTAGGTATTGTGACCCAAGTGTCACATCCTGGAATGTTATTTGTCAACGAGACGCTCCTCGCCAGGAATGTTAACGAATCGGGGAGACACTGCCGGCTTTGAAACTGGCGTATAACAAGGCTGTTACGACGAAGGGCAATAGTGAATTCTGTGACGACGACGACCTTACCGAGAGTAACTCGAGAGTAACTCGCGAACTGATGTTCGACTTTAATAAGGCAAGAATGGAATTAGAAAGACGACTCGATGAACGTAACAGAGTCACGTGGAAAAAATAATGTTTAGTCACGTCAAAGAGTGGGATAATTGCAATTGATCCTCGTGAAAATTGTTGATAATTTGTTATTCGTACTTATCGGGGGTTCAAAGAGGACGATGCATTCAAATACGTCGTATCAAATTGATACATTAAAGTAAATCATATCAAGAAATGACACAATAATAACATAATTACATAATAATAACAATATATAATAATATATAATATATAATATTATATAATATATTATATTCAAAGATTTATGAACTAACGTTCATGAAAGGTAGTAATTCTAACAAATACACTATTTGTTTTACGAATCCATCGATTATAAAAATCTCCTATTCTCAATAATTAACTACCCTAACTCGAGGAAACTCTGTCCAACAATACTTGAGAGATTCATGATGAGAGAAATAATATAGAAACCGACTTAACGCTGCCAACGACATTAGCAGTTAATGAAGAATGTATATGATAAAGTTAAATAAAAATCGTTACTGATTATTTCTTGCAAAATGAAATTTCGTAGATTTTTGATACTTGATAATACCACGCGATCGATGGTTCGTTTATTCAGTCGAATTTCAAGTGATTCGGATCCTACAAAAATACAGACGGAACGGGAGGCTCGGTTTCTCGATTTTTGGGCATGCACGCCGACGGGAATACGCACGACACACGCGCGCGCCGAGGAGGAGACAGACGCTCATATATATACACGTAAGCGAGCGAATCGAGGAAAACGGCGACGGTCTCTACGCTGCATCCGGCAGAGCGGCGGTTTTTTGTGCATCGTGTCGCATCCTTAACTTCGCCACGCTTGACTCGCGAGTAGCCGCGTCTCCTCTTCGTGACTATCGTGCGCGAGAGCGTGCAAGCGCGCGCGCTCGACGAGCCAGGCGCATCATCAACGAGGCGCGACTCGCGCAGGCATGCAAATGAAAATCAGAAATTTCCGCGCGGTGATAGATCACAGAGTCACGAGGCACTCTCGAGATCATCTACAGTATCAGAAAAAACGGCGGGAAATTTTAGCGTTTGAAGATGTTTGCTCTGCGCTATATTTTGGAACGAATATTCCAGAAAAAAGAGAAGAGATTCTAAACTTTCACTCGTAATCTATGTTTTGCTTTTTCTGTAATCTGAACTGGTATTTGAATTTAATTTGAACGTACATGTCTCATCGACTGTATTTCTCACAGTTTCGTTAATAGGTTAACTTGCGATAGTCCGCCATCTTTGTTGTCTACGACATTTGAAGAGACCTGTGCACAGAGAGAGATCATCTACAGTAGTTCAAAGAAACGGAGGGAAATTTCAGTGTTTAAAGATGTTCAATCTTGACACTTGTATACTTTGGAATAAAGCAATGTCTTATTATCTTGGAACGAATATTCCAGAGAAAGGACAAGAAATTTTAACTCACGATGTATGTTTCACTTTTTATGTAATCTAAACTGGTAATTGAGTTTAATTCGAACGTGCATGTCTCATCGAATATATTTCTCACAGTTTCGTTAATAGGTTAACTTGCGATAGTCCGCCATCTTTGTTGTCTACGACATTTGAAGAGACCTGTACACAGAGAGAGATCATCTACAGTGTAGTTCAAAGAAACAGCAGGAAATTTCAGTGTTTAAAGATGTTCAATCTTGACACCTGTATACTTTGGAATAAAGCAGTGTCTTATTATCTTGGAACGAATATTCCAGAGAAAGGACAAGAGATTCTAAACTTTCACTCGTGATCTATGTTTTGCTTTTTGTGTAATTTAAACTGGTAATTGAATTTAATTTGAATGCGCATGCCTCATCGAATGTATTTCTCACAGTTTCGTTAACTTGCGATAGTCCGCCATCTTTGTTGTCTACGACATTTGAAGAGACCTGTACACAGAGAGAGATCATCTACAGTGTAGTTCAAAGAAACGGAGGGAAATTTCAGTGTTTAAAGATGTTGAATCTTGACACTTGTATACTTTGGAATAAAGCAGTGTCTTATTATCTTGGAACGAATATTCCAAAGAAAGGACATGAAATTTTAACTCACGATGTATGTTTCACTTTTTATGTAATCTAAACTGGTAATTGAGTTTAATTTGAACGTACATGTCTCATCGAATATATTTCTCACAGTTTCGTTAATAGGTTAACTTGTGGTAGTGGGGATAAGTCCGCCATCTTTGTTGTCTACAACATTTGAAGAGACTGTATTATTTCTTACAAACTTTCGTTACTTTTGAGAAAGCTCAAATATAGAGTTAAATATAGAGATTCTTCGTTATAAAAAAAAAAGTATGCAATGAACGAAATGAGAAAAGAGAACAAGCGATATCTACTATCGGTTTTTACAAGTAGAAAGTGTGCAATGTATTGACTATCGTTCTGTTTCTTTTAGGGAAATCCCTAATTGGTATCAATATGCTTTCTTTTCTAATCATTTCTCTCTTATCAGCTCGCGATGCAACTAGCGCGATAACATACACGCAATTAGCGAGCGATTTTATCAGCAAAATGAAAAATAAGCAGAGTACGAAGTAAGAGGTACAGATTATTTCAAAATACCTGGCCCAAGCATGAAGAAAGAAGAAATAAAAATCGCGATTGTTAAGAAAAGACAATGCGTCGAGTTGGAAAAAATCATTAGAAAATCGTAAATTCTGCGTCGAACGATAATCTTAGATAAAGAAGACAGTGTCGTATCATTTGTTTCATGTGCATATGTATCGATCTATAAAAAATGCACCTGAAGTTCTACACGCTTGTTATGTGTCTATCTGTATCTATCTAGTACTTATAGTCATAAAAAGTTTTTAACCTAATCTCCATATTGACTGAATATTTTCGACAAGATCACGGATTTCAACTATGACTTTTTATATTTACCATCCTTGGTGTTTTCAATTTTTACATAAAAATCTTTTGTGTAATAAAGTAACACATTTAAGCATACAACCTTTATTTTTTAAATATTTAGGGTAAACGCGTCGCACGCGCACAAATAAGCACTGTTAATTTTATCGAAACAGTATTTGCCAATATATATCCTTGTTCAGATTGATAATATCGATGTCCGCAATAACTGTTATCAGATCACTGATTTCATGGTTCCAAGAACACGATTCCCTGTTTACCTTTTCTTTTACAATTTTTATACAAATTTGCAATGACTGCAGCGAATGGCAAACTTCATTTCTCAACTGATGCAAGAAAAAAGTAAATATTAAATTAAATGCACATTGAAAAATATACGTCTGAATTCTACCAACTTCTCGCGTTATCAATCTCAAACAATATGCAGAAAATAGAATAGAAAACAGAATGGCAAATTACATGGCAATCACTATGCACAGTAACTGCTATAAAATGATGCACAATTTCAAGAACTGAACAATTTTCATCTCACAGCAACGAAGATGTGCTAATCTTCTTGAAACCAAATTTATTGTTTTATGAGCTACAATTCCAGCATAGATAATACTACAAACTATCTCCGTTTGTTGCATTGCAATTTTTCATATATCTGATATTATCTGTAACTCCAGTGGTTTAAGATAATTTCTGAATCATTTTTCTGCCGATTCTTTTGTTGACCCGACCGCCGTATTATCATATTTCACTTAACCGTGATTTCTCACATTTAATATCCCTAAAAATCGACGTTGGACCATTCTAAATAAATCACAGAAATCTTACCCGCAGCTTCTCATATTTGAAATCGTCTGGTTTTTCTGTTACGGGTGTTGGATCTGGTGTCAACCCTCGTCCGGACAACGAGGCGAATTATCCACTCGGAAAGAGGACGCGCGATTGCATTAGAGACAATAAACACGCGACGATCGTTTACATTGCAGCGGTTATGATTGGCGGTTCCTTTTCGCTTACCGTTCGTGGATTATTATCGACACGAAGCTCAATTTGAAGTGTTATTCCCCTGTTAGCGAGGCCCACGTCTCATTCGCATTGTTTATCGTTTCGTAATAACGTCCACGTATAACCTAACAATAGCCACGCACGTGCCGGGCGATAAAAAAAAAGAAAGACGCCGGCGCGCAGCCGACTTCAAACAACATTGCAGAAACCTGAAAACTGTCCGTAACTTGAACGAATGATGGCCACAGAATTGAAAGAACTGTACGATCTTTCATATTTTCTGTTGTTTCGTGTCAATCCAGAGACTGTATCGTTACAATCTGTGAGATTGTATTAACAATGCTAATAGTTGGGTATTGTTGTCATATACATGTATAAATCCAAACGAAACACACTACGCATGCAATACGTATATCAATACATATATATACGTATGCATATAAGCTGTAATTAGAAACATGTGCTGGTGATTATGAATGCAGTCTTGTATATAACTAAATATCACAATTTCGATAGCCTTGTACTGTGAATCTTTTCTCTGAGTGTAGATTGCAACTGATTTTCCTAAGAAATCTCAGGTCTCAGACTGTATTAGAAATTAATTGTACATCTTACAAGTGACTTGTAGCAACAGAATAAAAAGAACTTCATTTACGGAGGCAAGTTAGAAAGAAACATTCATTCATGAATATTTCTTCTTTAGTTATATCTACTACTTATATCTGACAACACATAACAGAATAATTTAGCAATATCATAAATGTATCAGAATCACTATAGTTAACATCTAATTGTGCACTTGGCTATTTTACAAAAATGCTCTCATACTGAAGTGCACATTTTGAATACACAGATCCATGCAATAACCTAAAAGATAAGTTCAACTCTTGTAAACCTCGGACTCAATTTTCACAATCACCAAAGCACGTACGAAACGTAGACAGATCAAGGGAGATAAACTTACCGAAAAAGTCCTCCCAGCTAACGGATCCATCCGAATCCACGGCGTTGGCAGTCGTGGTCTCCGCGTCCGCCTCGCTACCCATCTCGTCGCATCAAATCGTTCGATTTTGCCAGCGAACAGTCACAGAATCAACGATGGATGGGTTCTCTCGTTGTCACTGGTCCATGGAATTTTGCACAATCACAAAATCGTCCTTACCGATACTACCTCTTAATATCGACTCGTCCAACGCACGTCACATGTCTCGCGTCCGCGCCACCAATTTATTTGGCGCGTCGGAGATCTCTCAGAAGATAAACCGATCAGCGAGAAAGGGCAAAAAATACACGGATCGGTTATTTCAGATGAGTTAGCCGAGATGTCGGAGGGAAGAGGACATCCCTTTGGCACGCGGTCGCGAGACGGACTGAGAGAGCAGCAGCCTTCGACCCGAGCCGACCGACTGTGCCGGCAAGTCAACGAATCGGCAAACAGCCGCCACCAACCCATACACTAAACCGTTCGCTCTCTGCTCAAGCGTTCCTCCGCTCTGCTCGCCAGCGAGTTGCTCAATGCAACGACTGTCCTCTCCGATGGAAGCGAACGCACCGTTCCGTTCATGTGTGCACCAGTGTCGCGTTTACTGGCCATGATTTTGTCTTCATTTGTTGACCGTTCGTGCCCCCACCGATAGCTAAAAACGAATTTGCAGAGAATTCAATTTACTGTATATTATAAGTAGCTTAGTAACTTAGTACTAAGTATGCACTCTTCTACTCTAATCAAGTACTTTTAAAGCACGGGTAAACAAGCAACATTTATGTATCATAAATATCTGTATCTCGCTGGAGAAAAAGTAAATACTTGAGATTTCTTAAAAGTACACGTACCACCCTCGATAATTGGCCAGATAAAGCGGCGACACACGGCCAGTTAACGAAGCACTACTACATAAATCGTCGTACGCCGGCCGGTCATTGAATTAGGAGCATCGAATATGTATTTTTAACCTTTCACAGTGCGCCACCGCCCGCCTGCCCTGGCATCGCTGACGTTGCTTCGTGTTGCGCCTTTTTCCGGTATTCCCGCGCCGTCGTTCGCGTGACTTTCAAGACGATACGTAACTGGAAATATTAGGAAACAGGTTCACGTTTATTCGGAACTGTGCGGTTCAGAAGGGGAAGCAATGTTTTTGGCGGACGACTCAATTGAATTCAGAAAATAAATTCGTTTATTTCTTTGATTTCTTAGTTTCTTAATTTAGCTAGCAAGTCTTTCTTTCTGTGCAACGATTCGCCAACTAATAATACACGTTATTGACCAAGTTACGCATTATAGGTTAGGGAAATTTTTTCAAACAATTCATCGTTACGGGGACTCGTTTTTAAGACTGTGTATCATCGAATGAGTTTTAATTCGTAAAATGTTACTAACCTGGTTGTATTTTGTGAACTGTATTATAAAAAGAAACCGATATCGAGACAGAATACTTTCTAACACCCACAAGCGGTAGGGGAGAATAACCGCCAAAAATTATGAACCGCGTGACGTCACAATATGGCGGCCTAATCCGTTAAAGTTTGATTACTTGCGAATTTTTGAATATTTTTTTCAAGTAAAAGAAAACAAAGTTTATTACTACATAAAAGTAAAAGATTATTATATAAAGAAACTAAACAATTATATTTTCTAATACTTTCAATAGCGATTATTTTTTATTGTTATTTTTTGGATGAATTTCTCGTAGGATTGTCGGAGACTTTTTCGACGAAATAATATACAATAAACGTTGAATATATTGTATATTTCAACATGAAACATGTATGTGATTGTTTAAGAGAGGTGTGTATACCTGCAATCTGCATTATTTCCGGTTAAATAAGTACTTGCGCTTGATCGCGAGCAAACTCGAATCGCGGTAGAAAACGTTCGAATAAGAGACGTACATAGACTAACAGTAACTTTCCCCCACTAACAATAAGTTCAAATTCTACCCCCCCCCCCCGCCGCCATCGGTTTTCTTTCAATACGCATGCGCGACAGAAATTATGTTTAAAAAAGTTTTTAAAAAACCTTTGTAATTTAGAAATATTATAAAATCGAATTCGCGTATAATTTAGTATTTAATATTATTGACACAGACGAGGTACATACGTATATTGCATCACGCCTGCGATTTTAACGAATGCACCTTCGTTACCGGTTGTGCAGAGATCTTTTTACCATAAGGGACCTACAAAAACTTCTTCGAGGCAACATGTGGCGCGACGATCTCAGCCATCGAATTTAAATTTTTCTAAACGGAAAAGCCGAACCTGTGCATTAATTTTAAGTAATCTACGTGTTTTTAATTCCTTCATTTCTCATTTCATATTTAAATAATGAAGATACTTGCATAATGTGAACGTTTAAATTTCTGTTTGAAGTGAAGTAAGTATATGATTACAAGGTATTGGACAAGAGTTGGAGAATATGTGTATAAACAATCTCTTTTTGATGAATGTTTTCGTCTTCAGAGCAACGATCTTCCTCTACAATGTTGTTTAATTAAGTTCTTAACAAAGAGTTTTCATTTATTTTTAAAAATTAGAATGTTCAACCTTTCATCTTTTAATGAACTTCAAGATCAAGGTCACGATGATATTAACACGATCGTATTTTAATGAAAGCGTACTCTAATGAAGGTGTACCATGCTACAGGGGCGAAAGACTCTCGATATCGATTTTCAAGGGCACATACCTACTATGTCCATGAAATTACTGTTTGAACGAAAGTACTCATACTGGTCTTATTTTATTTAGCCTAATTTGACAGAAATAGGTTATGTATCATATAATGCATAATATTAACAATTTCTGATTAATTTTTGCATTTTCAGATAAGCAAGCATTTTGAATAATGCAAAAGAGGCGGCATAATTAGGTTGCGTTTACGTGATGTCTAACAATTGCCTGTAAAGCACAGGAGATTTAAATTTGAATAAAATTTTCATAATTAATTTCTTCTTCCTTTCATATGCAAGTGTTTTGGGAAAGATTGAGGAACTGTTTTGCATACAGGTATGTATTTTGTAAATATATATATATATATATATATATTTCTTCTTGTATTTTTTAATATGTATTTTAATGCATATATACATATGTGTATCTTATATTTCTAAGGATTATTTTATTTCTTCATAGCTATTGTGTATTTTATTATATTTTTCTAATAATTGTGTATTTTATTATATTTTTCTAATAATTGTGTACTTTATTATATTATTCTAACAATATCAAATAATTTATTTCCAATCATTATTGGTAAAATGTATACATGGAAGAAAGGATACAAGGAAAAATGTACGAAGACACGAAACTTACAAATCATACGGTGTTACAAAAGGTTAACAAGGAAATTTTGGGTCACGTTCGATAGTTTATCCTTCCCACGGGTTTGACTGTTCGCAACCCTGAATTCATCGGCCTAATTGGTCGCCATCAACCTGTAAACTACAGTATATCACCTTTCACCTATGTTGGACGCGCGTATTATCTAATGCCCCCGCTCATTATCTCTTCGTTCGTTCGATTTTTGCGGTCACGCTAACCGCCACCCTTTTCAATCACTCGTTTATTCCACGGTTCTTTTCCACGTTCGCTCTCTGTCTTTTTCCACCCTTTATCGCCCGGTGAATCTATACGTTCTGGAAATAACATTCGATCCAGCTGAGGTCTCACTTAAGAAAATTGAAGGATATTGGAAATGCCCGTTTCTGCGGATCAATCCAATCGAAATTAAACGGGTGATATTGCACGATAAACGATTGAAAAGTAGGAACACTCGCTGTTCGTTTATGGATCATTTTGGTTTTTCTAGAATTATGTCGAAACAACAGATCTCACATTTTTAGAGCGTTGCAAATTGTAATAAATTGTATTTGTTAGAAGAGGGAAGAAGGTAATATAGATTTACTATTCAAAAGTGCAAAGGTTTATTACTATGAATATTGTAACTAATATTTTATGGCACGTTTTAGAAAAGCTAAGTAATATAAGTGTAATAGTTATTCTAGTGAAGGGCAACTTTAATGAAACTTTGAATAGATAGTCGTTCACAAATCTTGATAAAATTAACACTGATACACGAATGTCAAGGATGTCGAAGATTATACATTTATTAGTCACATTTTTAACAATGTTCTTTCTAGAATACAGTGCGTAAATTAGTTGCGTGTATATGGATTTTGCGTAGCTCGAGAATAGGAGATTGTAAGTGTAAGAAACATCGACACGATCTTGATATTTTAGATGTGACGTCAGTATAGCACTTGCGTGACAATTAAGTACTGATACTGCATCGCGTAAAAAATAAATAAAACGCAAGTGATGTACAGATTTCAACGTGGAATTACTTTGTTATATAATTTATTATACAACGATTACATAAAAAGAAGAATATCATAAAAATCAAAAAAATACGTACTTATTCGTAGAAAGTAATTGTTCCCAAGATTGAACTTAATATTCCAAAGCACATCTCAAATCGGTCCTTCAGTCCTTGTCTGCAAAACATCTCGCCAAATTCTATTTCCCTTCGCTAAATTTAACAGCCAATCCATTTATTTTTATTATAGATCTGAGATACTACTTGAATACAGTGAATACTACAAAAAGAACTGTTTAAAAAACAGAACAGAACAAAATATTGAAATACAGAGCATAGAAGTAACACGCGTGAGATTACAGCATGGTAGAAATACAGAAATATCGAATAAATAATAATAAATAATAATCCATCTCAAAATATTTGCCAAACAGAATGAGAAGAATTGGAATGCGAGGATTGTACCGCGATTAAATCAATGTTATCCTCCGGTGACTGAAACACCCTTAGGCGTTAACCAAAAAGGGGGTGCACCCATGGCTTAACAGGAGACTTTGAACGACGCAAGAAAGCCGCAGGTGAAAGAGCGCAGGCCTCGAAACACATACAGAGGAGAGACTTGCTGAGGCGAGGGTGGTCGACTCAAGTCACGCGAGGATTGAACCGAGACCCCAGAGCCAAGCCACCGATTGTTTCCGTGGCAAATCAGTCTGCAAAATGAAGTGTGCCGCGTGGCTGCTTTTCGCGTTGTTTCCGCGATTCTTCGCCGTGTTACCGGTCACCAATTCACAAATTGTTGGTCAGAGGACCCCGGCCAGACAGGGTCTGGGTCGTGAACAGCCAATCGTCAAGATTCCTGGCCAAGGATCGGTCGCTGGCAAGGAGGTGCGACGATTTTATTTCCATTTGTACACCCGCGTTTAAAAGTCTTGGAGCAAAATCTTGAAATATATTTATTTCAAAACGGGAACAATTGAACAGATAACACTTTATATAACAGAGAACTTGTAAAATATTAATATATTAGTAACATTCACGTGCACGATCTGGAACAAATATTGGATGTTAAAAATAATAGTGTCCTAAGACTTTTGAGCGGCAGTATATTATTGTGTATTATCGTCTAATTCTTCTTACATAGAAGCTCATGCAAGTATTCGAACGCTTGTAGAATATATTGGAATTAGTTTGAAGATTTTTATGAATTTATAAGAAAGTTGGAGATATAAAAATATCTCGTAGAATGCGTATGATTTAAAAAAGATGAAAAATATTAAAAATCTGTCACACTTGACCGACTGTACATAAGATATATAATGTATAAGATCTATATTCTATAATTTTTATATAAACGTGTTCGATTGGTCAGCAAGTAATAAATCAAAAATATTTAAAGTGTAATTCGCGTTGAAAAATCTCTTAGAGTTATCTGCTTCATTTTTTTAATATTTCTAAATATTCGTTATAATCATTTCACTGTGTTTCTGACCATTTGAACTGTCGTCCCGTTTTTTCATATTTTTTTAACAACATCGTAAAATGATCGTGAAAAGTTTACGATCGTGTAAATTCGAGTCGAAAGGTCACGCCTTAAAATTACTTCGTTCCCTCCGTAGTTTTAAATATTCATTAGAAAAATCATTCGTAATGAGTTCTGATAAATCCTCATGGTTTGTTTTACTACGTTTCTGACCGTTTGAACTATCGCTTTTTTCGATTTTCTTTTCTTTTTTTTCTTTTTTTTTTTTTTTTTTTTGTTTTTAATAACGTCATCTTTGCATAAAGAATGAGAACTGTATAGTAGAAACGCATATATCACTGTCGCACATGTGTACGTTGGAGCAAGAGAGCCGCATCTGAACAAGGATTTGATATTTCAACCGTATGACGAACGATAACATGCAAGCACCGTAACTTTCAATTGTTCCAACTAAAAATATGTAGATAATATGCACGATGAATAATTAACCGGGCCAACATTTATGAATTTTAATACTAGCACGCCAGTTTTTCTTTCTGCTTTCTTTCCCTCCGTTCTCGTGAAAGACTCTCGTGCGACGATTTTAAGAAAAAGCTCGAAAAACTTGCGACACATGCTTCGTTCTCGTGCATAGTTATACATTTTCACGTGTTTCTTTGTTCCATGCGAATAACTGGGTATTCCAATTAGTTTCTTTCCCCTCTTTTTGTTAATTCTACGCCGAGTTTGTGATTTTTTTTCAACGGCAAAAAATTTGACGAATTGCATGGTAATTATTTAAGCATTTTTATATCGCACGAAATATCGAGATTAAGTTAGAGAAAAACAGGACTTTCTTAAAAAAAGAGAGAAAACTTCCATTCCTCGCCGTTATTATTCTTCGCGCGATGAAAAATGGCAAATGGCGATAAAAATCACGAAAAGTTAGGCGAACTATGAGTAATGTAACTTTAATTGTTCGTGAAAGGAAAAATCAAATGTACAATTGTTACATTACACTCGAGCTGAAATGTTACGTTCAAGAGTTTCGTATGTTTGATTGACGTCCACCCTGTATGATTATCCTTGACTGTACACAGAAGGGTAATTTGTCACGCGTAAATTCATGTTTCGTCGAGAAACAACCCCACGGTATTCAACTTTTACCTTAGAAATCGTAATCTCAATAAATAAATAACGCGAAATTTCTCATAAAATTACATAACATCCATGATGCAAGTACTTGGTTTTCTTGTAAAAAAGTTTCAACTCAAGAACTATGGATCAAACGTAGTGCTATTACAATTTCTCATATTTCTCCAATTTCATAGCCTTGTAACTTTCTCTAATTTCCCTACTTTTACTTTTCCAGTTTTTCACTCCAAAATGCAAAACGACGTTTCGATACTTCTTAAGCAGCATTAATTTCTTTGCCTTTGAATAAATAATTAAGAAGAACAGTGTCATTTTCTCTCGCGTTATCAGGTCATCTCGTTAATCCCATAAAAGTGACACAATATTTGGTAACACTTTAACTTTTCTAATTTTTAATCCAAAAATACAAAACGGCGTCGTTCTACTAATCCCTGATACTTTTTAAATAGCATTTTTAACTTTTGTCTTTGAACAAACAATTAAAAAATAAAAATAACAAAGTACAAGTAATTAAGAAATGAAATAACATCCGTTTCTCTTGTTACAGACGTTCGTTAATTCCAAAGTGATACAATATTTGGGAATACCTTATGCCCAGCCACCGCTTGGAAAATTGCGTTTCGCAGCACCTGTTACCGATCCCCTTCCATCTTGGAACGGCCTACGAAATGCCACGCAGTTTGCACCGTCCTGCCAACAAGTGACAAACCGCTTGAAACTTCACGAGAAACATTATAAAAAGCTGCTGCCGCCTGATCAGCCTGATCCTGGTGTTAGCGAGGATTGTCTGTACTTGAACATCTTTACTCCCGATGGTGAGCAAAAATTTGATTACTTAAATTAGAAAGACGATTTCATTTGAAACCGACCCTCTCGCTATCACAAATCCTCAAATTATCTCCTTGTCTGTTCTTGTACTTTCACATTTGCTACTTTAACATTTGCAACTTTTAGAGATTTTAGCATGAAGAACAGAAGAAAGGAATAGAAACTCTCTGAAACTTGTACTTTCGCTACGAAATGAAAGAATATAAAGGTGAAGGATTGACAATCAATTAGAACAATTTCAAATTAAAGAAAATTTGACGCTTTGATTTCTGTTGCTTACGTGTCACCACGGCTTCCGTTTTCAAGAAGAATTATAAGAATCATAAGGAACAGAATTCTAAGGAACGAGCAATTTTAACAGCCTTTACTGTGCAAAAATTTCTGAATCAACGAGGGACTTTATTTTTCACGGTCCTCGTTAACACCATGGCGACGCGCGCGCTATTAGCTCGAAAGGAAACGTTGGAATCGCGTTTACCAACTCGTTGGACGTGAACGACGTAATCGTAATTCCAGGCGGAGTTGATAATTACACACTCGATGAAACACTCTCGGACACGTGAGTTGTTCCCTCTCGCTTGAGCTCAACACCTCTGTAACACGCGAATGACGATTATCACTGGCACGTTGTCTCTGTCTTCGATGACACATTGTGTAAAGAAGTCCATCCAGCCTCGAAGAAAAATCGACTAGAACTTCGTCGAGTACTGAGGAGAAGAATTTGTTTCTTCTATTACACGTCTATTTCTCTTTCATACGTATGTTTGCTATTGTGTACCATTCTTCCTCCTCTTCTTCTTCTTATCAGATTCGCGTGAAAAATTCATAATGCGCTGCGCGCGCAATGGTAGTTTCGTTTGAAGAGTTATTTCAGCTTCAGTTCCAGGGAAATTGGACTACTTGGTGCAAGTTACTCGTTCAAGGTTATTTGCTTTGAAATTGGGAGCTGATTGAAAAGTAGTCTCTAGCGACGTTTTTCAAAGTGTTTCTTGAGTGTTACGGTGTTTGGAGGTTTCTTTGATTCTAATTTTGTAATGAATTTAGGAACGACGGAGGTTTTATACTCGCTATGTGTCATTTATACACACTATGTATGCGGACGGTCCAAGGAGAATCATTTTTTAATTAGATTCTTTTTATTTTTGTAAACTACAAGAATTGTTGAAGATACCAAGATAAAGAATGGCTGCTAAAAGTTCATCTACAGCTTGTTCGAAAACAGCTGAGTATTCAAGGTCGTCAAGCGACATACTCTCCACTTTTATCCTACTATTCGCTATGTACATCACAACATATTGATCGAATAATTGTTGCAATTTTTGTTTATACATTTTATGCAAAGCAGAGACTGCGACCTATCGGACGACTTCCCGTTTCAATTTCTCAATTGACAATAAATATGAGGACCTGCGTGTCGGCAGTACGTAAATCTGGTTGTTTCAGGATGTCGGTTAAGGACTAAGGTAATAGCGGCATTACGGGCCGCATCATTTTCAACTAATTTCGGATGTCTCGTGCGCTGTGCCACTCATAAATCGCAAAAGAAATCACCCTTAGTCGATACTGAAAGAACGTGCCAACATGCATTTAAAAAACGTGTATTTTCCCCTCAATTGTTATCAAAGGTAGCATCAACCAAGCCCTCTCTTAATCAGAAATATGTTCAATCGCGATTACAATCGTTCAATCAGTTTATTACTACTCCGGTAGTATGAAATAACGTCTCCCGCCAAAGTATTTGACACAGATACGTTTCGTTGCCTACTTTATTTTGCTCTTTTCAGAGTTCAGGCTTCAACGTACACGATTGAGCATGATACAGATGGGGGTAATACTTCTGATTTCATTGATAGCACTTACCAGGTATAGATTACTGTCTAGGTGACATATTACATGCTTCTTGCGCAATGATGGTCGAGATTAGTACGGTACACTGGTAGAACAAACTGCTATCAAGTAGTGGGAAACTTGAACGCTGTAATTTCGCGTACTTTAAGAAAATCCTTGATAAACCGCTCGCTATGAAATTTTTTACAAACGATATAGGTCGAGGACTATGGCACCTTTTTGTCCATACAGTTGCACAAGACCCTGTATGAAAGTTTCATGAGGTATTAAAAACAAAGTGAAACAAGCCGTCACAATAGCAAGAGGATGATGAAGGACGAGATTGCACAACAGAGTGAAGAAAGCAAGGATTCGATGATCGGTGTGAAAGATAAATCAATGGAAAAGAAACACGTGTGGGGGGGGACTATGATCAATCACACGGGACAGGTTCATGACAACAATCATTGCCAATTTGCTAAATATTTCATCACTCTTTTCATCGACGAGGTGGAGAGGTCAGAAACGTACTGAAACACTAAGTACTCTAGACTAACGTCTAGATTCGTGGGACCGATTAGTTTGGAAATTCTGAGCTGGCAGAGGATAAATTTAGAAAACCATTTTAGGTTCACGACAATATACATTAATCCGAGAAACGTAATTCATGGCTCCATGAAATGCTAAATTTCGTTTACGGGAACAAATTCATAACCGTCGCACAGATTAATCGTTGTTTACTTTCTTACAGTAGGAGAAACTCGTATCTGAGATCTAGCTGAAAAGAGAAACTTCCAAATTACATGACGTTATACAGGTTGGTTTAAATAATATTTTATTACTCTGGCAACACATATCTAATCGTACTACACAATTTTTAAAATCCATCTACAGCACTCGTGTATGACTGTAGCATCCAAATCTATGTAATCCTAACTGGACCTCCCAGTGAAAAATTTCCTGGAAGATGATTTTCACCAATAGGATCCTCCAGGCTTGATTTGGAAGAACAGATTTCTTTTCGCTTTTGTATTTATTCAGGTAGAACTTTGCACACGAGAGTACACGAAATATTATATTTATTGAAGTATATCATCCATTTTCGACTCATATTGAGGAGCAGTATGTATGTTGTAGAAGTAAATCAAATCACCTTGTATGCGGGTCCAAGAAGAAACGAACGTGTGCAAGGTACGCGTGTCACGGTGGCCGATTCGAAAAGGGGGAAAATAGGATAGGGGACAGCCGACGAATCGGGAAATCGTGTCGATCCCGCAAAGCCGACCCCGGTCAATATAGAAACAACAAGGAGCAAGAGTAACAGTAACTGGCGCACGTCGTGGCACGCGATCTTTTAGGGTTGGTCGAGATGTTAAGATACTGCTGAGGCCGGTCACGAAACTACCCTCGTCGCTTTCTGTCCTGACTACCCCCTGGCCTTACCACCGTCGCCGAATTTCATCATTTGTCGTTATTCCTTTTCTTTCTTTAAGTTTAAATTTTTCGAGAGAAAGAATTTTTTTACAAGTCTCACGAACTTAAGAGAGCACATCTCCAATGTAGGCAATTTTTCGAAGTTGAAGTTTAACCTTGAATGAAATGAGTAATTATTTATTAGTTCCTATCGAGATCTTTTTATGAATTGATAACAAATTGCACGAGGGCCAAGTTGTGCTTCATATACTTAGAACTATAGTGAACGTATGCTTAGACGAACTTAGAGGTGAAATGCCTTTAAGGTTGCGTTGGATGATATAAATGTAGTGTTTATTTTTAGAATTGACTATAGAATCTTCTGGATCCTCTTTCAGCTCAAAAGTAGAGAATGTGAACCTTCGAGCTTCCGATTTAAATCCGACTTCAATTTAAGCATACGATACAAGTTTGCAATAATTTCTTCAAATGTCAATCGTATTTAACTCTACAAAACATCAAAATTTTATACCAATTCCAGGTGCAGCTTCTCTCTCACCTGATCTGTTCCAAACGTTCCAAAAATCAGAAACCAATTCTTCCATTGAACCAACAAGTCAGACGCTGATTTGGAAGAAGACTCGTGTCGTGTGCAATCACGATAAGCGTTTAATGAATCGTCGTGGCGGTCCTGCGAGAGGTTATTCCTGGACGATTCAGACGCCATCGTAGGGAGGGGCCACCGATAACGATGACCAGGCCAAACTTCCGGCTACCGAACCTCTATCGTCCTTACGCTTATCGCGCCATCTGAAACATCCCGTCGAGCAATGGCCTGAATTTTCCTCGACCTTGGCACGCTTCAAAAACCGGCCGCACGCCACACGTCGTACAGACCCTTGGAAGAAATCGCTGATATTAATTATTCAAACGATAGCCCCGTGGCAGGCAAGGCTTCGTACCTCGTCGCTTTTTAGTTTAACCGAAAGCTTGATGAAAGTTTTTCAACGTTTCCTGAAAACTGAAAGTTCAAATGGACCTTTTAACCACTTGCGCCGGCGACTGATTGCGGACCATAACGAGTGACCAAACCGTACACAATTAATTCGTCGCTTTCTTTTTCAACTCGTCGCGCATTGGTATGATGTGACTGGATAGAAATGATTGAAAAATAGTAAATTTATCATTTGTTTTGCCTGGGTTATACTTGAATATACTTAAAACTGAGGAAATATCGCAATTTTGGGACAAATTCCAGCGCAAGAGGTTGACTCCTTGCGCCGACGACCGATTGCGGACCGTAACGAGTGACCAAACCGTACACAATTAATTCGTCACTTTCTTTTTCAACTCGTCTCGCATTGGTATGATGTGACTGGATAGAAATGATTGAAAAATAGTAAATTTATCATTTGTTTTGCCTAGGTTATACTCAAATATACTTAAAACTGAGGAAATATTGCAATTTTGGAAGAAAAAATTCTCGACATCGTTTCAGCGAAAAAGGTTAAGATACGCGGCGCATATTCTGGCTTTTTTGAACTATCAATGTAGGATACATTCAGTAGCCACTTTGATCAATATTTGGTCAATGAATTTGCAAAATTGAGGATAGAAGAATCTATTTCTCTTGGGATTTCTTCTGAAATCTTTGGTATCCTTCCCCCCTCAATCTTTGGATCGTTGGTATCCTTGTATATGCATCTCCAAGTATTTGCAATCTTCTCGAAATTGTCAGCGTTTTTAATAATACCACCAGTTTAAATCTTCATCGATTTCCGAGGATCCGGTTATTCCGAAGTGATTCAAGACGACTCATCAGCGGCGTAGGCGGACGGTATGCAAATTCTGTCACGATCGATTCACCAGTTTGACCGGAAACGAGGGTACATACTTGCGAGCACGCACGCGTTCTTTGCAATCTTTGGAATTCGTGGATGCAGCCTCGAATTCCAGCTGTAAAGTAACGCCGTCAAATTTCCAACAATCGTTGCTCGTTTCTTCCTCTCTGAACAACAATTTTCTAAATCCACCACGGTGGTGAACCAGCTTCTACAGCGAAGAAATAATGATAATGGGAAACGTATAGAGATTTCTTTTTTTTTTTTTTTTTTTTTTTTAATTTGAAATTATACAGATGTTCGAAAATTACGAATTGTCGTCGTTCAGATGTAAATACTGTATGGAACTCGATATTTCTTTCTCGTAGGGAACAAACAAGACGATGGATGGCCAGTGATGGTGTGGTTTCACGGCGGTGACTTCAACACTGGCACACCGGTCATATGGGATGCGTCGACTTTCGTCAGTAAACATAAAGTGAGTTGCTCAACAAATATATTAGATTCTACAAAAACTCCAAAAATTACAATATTCCACTCTACTAAGTAACCTGGATCTCAAAAAATGATCACATATCGTTTTATAACAATTCTTATGAAATTACATGTACAGGGTGTTTCAATTATCTACTATATATATATATATATATATATATATATACATATACATATATAATATATAATAAAGAATAGAAATCTAAAAGAGTGAAGCCAGTCGAAAATAAAGGAAGAAAAATTTAAATGCGCGCACGTGTGTGTGTGTGTGTGTGTGTGTGATATTTTGTTTTACAATTTTTCAGATTATTTGATAGAATGTAACAAGCCTAAGTATTTTAGTATTTTTACATTGGAAGGACGTTTCTGTGATTGGCAAGCGAAAACTCTTGACCTTATGTGTCCTGTACATATATATCGTAGAAGGGAATTGCAGATTGCGAGTCAATCAGGATTGAACGTTAGAAGTCGACAGGAAATCGAACGAAATTAGGATGTTTCTTCGCGTGCTTCGGATACACCGATGGTAAATCCAACCTTTTGGAATCGCGCCGGCCAACGGGGTTCATTCATGATGCATACCGTTTAGGTGTACGAATGCTAATCCAGGAACAACAGCCACGAAAAGAAACATTGCTTTCTTAACAGAGGGGGGGGGGGGGGGAGATTCGTTATTCGACGAGGGGAAGATACGTTTAACGACTCTTAAAAATTGTTATAGAAACGTACAACGATGTATTATACAGTAATACAAGGGACCTTCGTATAATCCAACTATATCGTTAAGAACTTCATCTAACCACTACTAATTCATTCATATAGTCTTACAAAGCAATGTAAAAACGACGTTATAATAGAAAATCTTATATAGACAATATTAATAATCTACCTTATAAACATTTCCCTATCTAAACGTACTGTTTCAAAAGCAGAATGAATCGTATAGGTTGACTCGTGACACATCCATCCTAACTTCTTTTGAAGCTCCTTTTCGTCTCTCACACACATACTCATTCACTCACTCCTTCCAAAAATCTGATCTACAGAAAGTCGAACGAACGACACGCGAAAGAAGGGGAAAACAAGAAAATCATCGGCTCAGAGAGAATCTCGTCCGCTGTTGAACAATCCTAACCCTTCTATGAAGGAACATGTAACTTTAAAAACTCTTATCTCCTCTATCTCCTCTTTAACAATATTGCCTCTCGATATCTCGACAGAAAAAAGACTTCTCGAGATCTCTAACTCTAACGCGTGTGAATCATTCTCCTCAGATCTTAATGGTCACTGTGGCGTATCGTCTGAACATCCTTGGTTTCTTCACGACCACCGACGGCGAGGCACCAGGGAATTACGGGATGTTCGACCAGATAGCGTCGCTGGATTGGATCCAGGAGAGGATCCATCATTTCGGCGGTTCACCGTCCAACGTGGTGATCTTTGGCCACAGCTCCGGCGCCATAAGCGTCGGCCTGCACCTGACGAGCCCGCTGAGCAGGGGCAAGTTCTCCAAAGCGATCGCGATGAGCGGCGACGCGATCAGCTCGGTCGGCTCGCCTCAGACCGAGCTGCCGGTGGTCGACATCATCGCCGAGAAGTTCGGCTGTTACCGGCATCCGACGTCGGCGCTGATGGAGTGTCTCCGCCGGGTGAAGGTGAACATTCTGGTACAAGAGTCCTCGCACATCGAGACCTGGGGGCCGATCGTCGATTACGAGACGAGCAACGCCACAAAGCCGTTTCTACCTTTGCATCCGCGGGACGCGTTGAACAGCGACGACCTGAACCTGGTTCCTCTGATGGTCGGCTACACCAACAACGAACAGGCGTTGGCTTACATGGAATCCGTGGGCAAGGAGAATCCGGATGGCAAGCTGTCGTACAGCAGCTTCGAGACGCTGATCACTGACGAGTTCGTGTCGTTGGTCCAGAGCCCGGAGGACAACAGCACCTGCGAGCTGAAGCCGGATATGGTGACCAAGGCGGTGCTGTTCTTTTACAAGCCTCATCCGCCGAGCAAGGATCAAGGTGTGATCCGAGACAGGTACCTGGATCTGCAAACGGAGAAGAATTTCGCAGCTGGGCTCACGTTGCTGGCTGGCAAGGTGTCCAAGGAGAAGCCGGCGTACGTTTATAGGTTCGACTACAGGCCGAAGACGCCGTCGGTGATCAAGGACGTGCCGGAATGGGCCGGAGTCCCTCACATGTTCGAGCTGCCGTTCGTTTGGGGGCTTCCAGTGGCTGGCAGCGCCGTTCAGTGGATCAACTCTGACAAGAGGATGGCCGACGTGATGATGGCGATGCTGGCTAGCTTCGCCAAGAGTGGCAATCCAGGTCAGCAGAAGTGGGAGCCGTATACCGAGGAAGAGCCCGGTATCTGCATCATCGATAAGAACATCGCCATGAGCGATCCAAACGCCATCGATTACAGAGCGCTGGCATTCTGGAACGAGTATTATCCGATGGTTCTCGAAGAGGCGATGAATAATTGTTGTAACATGACCAGTAGCGCTAACGCGTGGAGAGAAGCTTCTTACGGGGCTGCTTTCACTGAGTTCGTTGTTATCACGATGCTCTGGTGGATAGAGTTGTAGTCGACGATACAGGTTGTTCAGATTTTCTTTGGCCGCGCTCGACTGGATGCCTTTACGATGCGGGACGTTGACGAATTTTTTCTAGGGCTGGTTCGTGGTTTCTTCTCCAGACGACGATCCGTGTGTAATGTAGTTTCCGTTCTCGGCTCGATAAAGTATCCATTTTGCGCACGATCGGCCATATTCTAAAAGTAGTCTCGGCCAGCTTGCGTCTTCGTAAATGCACGCGATGGCTGCATAAAAAGAGACCTAAATACACGAAACGTCGATGCATCACGAGCATCAGTTTGATCGTGAAGACAACGAAAACGTTTAGGGCACCTAGAAAGAAAGGGGTAGGAGATGTACATTACGAGGTTGAGAAGGCAAAGTGGTGTATATTCACAGGAAATTCTCCAGTCTAACGATCTGTACGATTTTCGAACAATATTTATTGCGAAACAAAAATGAAAATTTTAAACGGCATAAATATATATATGTGAAACTTAAACGATCGTAAGGAAAGAAAGAAAGAAGGGAGAAACAGAGATAAGGTGTCTCGGGGTTGTGGCAAAGAGGAGGAGAACCAGAGAGCCTGGGCGTATATATATATATATTTTTTTTACTTTGTTTTCGTCTTTTTTTATCTTTTTCTTAACATTCACTGAGAGATTTTTTTATTATTTGCTTTAATACGGAGAGATATAGAAAAAACATATATTGTTCGAGAAACAAACGGTTGATATAACTTATGAATATTTTGATGCTTCGATAATAATTAATAATAATAATAATAGTAATAATAATCATTCGTGTGTGTGTCTCTGTTTGTCTGTGTTTTTTTTCTCTTCATTGTGTGTATGTGTATCGTCTATGTATAATTATTATATTATATATATATATATATAATATATATATATATATAAGAGAGAGATGCGCGGCAAGCGATATGCACGCGCTTTTTCAAACATTTTTCTTTTCTTTTCTTTTCTTTTTTTTTCTTTTTTTTTTTTTGTTTCATCCTTTTCTCCTAAATATATATATATATATAAATATATATATATATTTATTTATATACTATCATTAATTAATCGTACTTTTTTTTATTTATCCTCACTTGCGTTCTTCTTTCTTCTCTCTTCGTTTCTTCTTCTTCCTCTTATTTATTCATTAATGAAAAACTCCTACTATAATGATAACCGATGCCACGGGGTTTCGTTAACACTAAAAAAAAACCTCTTTGTGCGCCTCTTTGTTTGCGCGTGCACACGAACCACCCCGGGACCAACATATGTACAACATTATTAGTTTTTTCTTTTTTTTCTTTTCTATTTTTTAATTATTTTACTCGCTGTATATATTCCCCCCTCTTTCTCTCTCTCTCTCTCTCTCTCTCTCTCTCTCTCTCTCTCTCTCACTCTCTCTATTTGTATAATATTCTCTCCAACTTTTCCATTCTCTCTCTCTTTCACACTTTTTTTTTCTTGCCCCTGTCTTTCATTGTCACCTTCTTCGTTCCCTTCTGTTCTTCTTTCTGGTGTTCTACGACCCCTTCTCACGTGTTTCTCCATTTCGTGTCTCTTTTCCACTATTTATAATTCTGTCAGACCTCCCCCCCCTTTCCTCCTTGTCAACTAGCTTCAGTTTTACTCAGTGATCGTCTGAACCCCTGTATCATCCGCTGGTTGTGTCCGGATTTGTTGCTGGTTGTTGCCAGTTGATATATATATATATATATTTATATATATATATATTTTTGTTTTTTTATTTTGTCCCCTTGGTTATTTGTGAATTTGTTTCATGCAGGAGTATACGGGCTTCTGCTAGATCTACCTTACAGAAGTAGGCACAGCGATTTCTTTTTCTGCTTCATCTTCTTCTCTGGCGACTTTTTGTTGATTTGTCGCACCAGGTCGTAAAAGATCTGTAACAGAAATCGAATCGGTATCAGTTGACGAGTCGTGAATCACGGGAGATTCTGAATTGCCACGGCAACAGTATGACAAAAATTATTAAAAGCGACGACGCTCAATTCCTAAATTTAGAAGCTCAGAGATTTTAAGAGACCTGGATTCAGAAATTTCAAATTTCCAAATTTTAAAAGAAACTCCTGATCTCTAAACTTAGGAACAAAAACTAGGAACTTTGAGAAATCCATAAATTCCAAAAATTTAGATTTCTCAGAATTCTAAAAATTGTCTGTAGAACAAATTGCGCCCTGCAAGGTGAAATGGGGGAAAAAATACCTCTATTTAATTCGTCACGGAGAGGGAAAGCAATTTGAAAGTAAAAAAGAAGAGAGGAATCCTTGTAGCCAGCAACTCAAAGAAGTTAAAGTTTCATACATCGTCGAGGGAAGGAAAAGGGGAACTGGCACATGTACAAATGAGATTTCTCCAAAGCAATTATTTCGCAGAAAGTATTTGTATTACCGCTTTACAACTCGCTAAAGTCGCTATCTACTAATGAGGTAAAAATAATCTCCATTTTAGCTGTGATAGTACAAAAAGTTAGCCGTTTCCATGGAAGAAGAACTTTTACTCCTACTTAAGCTGAAGTTGCAAGTCTAATTGGTGGCCGGAGTAAAATGAAAACGCTTCAAGCGTGTCTAGGTATGGAGGAAGTTCGTACAGAGAAAAGAATCCTCTAAGTCGATACAGATACGTGTAAATAAAACATTTATTTAAAATAACCAGCAAGAGTTTCAATTGGTCCCTTGGACAAATGTTACGCCCTTTCAAACTCTATCTTCAATCTCACCTTCATCCTCCCGTTTAATCATTTATTTCACGCTTTGAGAACGGAACCGCGTACAAAATGTTTTGAATTCAAACAGAAGAATCAAGAGAACCGAGGCTTCAATTATACAAACGAATTGCAGTGCGCAGCCAACTAAATAACAAAAGCAATCAAAGCACAGGAAGAGAAATGAATCCTCCGGGGAGGAGAAGTTATTCAGAACTAGCTGAAATCTTTAGAAACCTGTCTCAACGGAGACGAGACGAAGGGAAGGACGTGTCTGCCGAGAAAAATAATCATTGTTGTTGCTAAAGGTCTGCGTTCCCGACTCCTGTGTCATGGAGTGTTCTAAAGTAATTCCACGCAATTCTTCAATAAAATTTCAATTAAATATAATATTCAACTAATTTACAGTATAGATTATACATTAGAAATTAACCCATTGAGGATGAACGTTGTTGTAACGTAAAATTTTATTTGCAATTTTTTTAAGCATTAATTAGGGGAATTCCAAAATAGAAGAATCTTGAAATTCATTCAAACAGTAACTTATTTATAGATTAATATTTATGATAGTATCCTATTCATTCGTAATAACATCTCACAGTTACAAAGAAAGAAGTATTGAAATAGTTCTAATCTGACACCTTGTATCTTTCTGAGGTTCAAAAGCCTTATCTCTCTCTGTGTCTTCTCAAATTTCTGCTTTGGTATTGGAAGCTTATCTACAGATGTATTTTCAAGCCTAATTAGGTTTATGATCTATGTCCTTCGTAAAAAAATGTCAGTAACTACAAAAGTCTAAGTAGCTAATTTCTTAAAATAAATTTTCTTATACTAGTGGGTGGTTCATTTACTGCAAGATTGGAGACAAATCAGAAAGCTATTATAAATATTATGTATATCGTACACTATTAGACTAATACAACAATTATACAAATAATTCTTCTATTAAGATCTTCAAAAAATGATATATATAGAACAAGTCATATCATTTATATTTAATAACGTTACGTTCACGCAACTTCTATCCCTCATTTCATTGTTAGTGCTTTAATGGGTTAATTAGAGTGTATGATGGAAATAGACGAGTTCAAACGATTCTTGCGATCTTTATTCTTTTTCTTTTCTTCGTTTCAAGGATAGTCGTGAACTGCAAGTCACACCATACAGATACTGTGGTGAACAACAACAAGGTGCAAATCATACTCCCACACCTAGGCGATTACATTCCCACATTCAATTAGAATATCTCAGCCTTCGTAACGGTCTTGAACTCCCACACTAGTTGTACTTAATTAAAAACCAACAATAGCCCCTTCACTCTGGCAACTACTGTTATTTTATAACAGCGCGTCCATTTTTCCTTCCCTCTCTTTCCACTAGAATCTAGAACTTGTACAATTCAACGTGCATTATGCAGATTCTATTCAGCTATAATTCATTCACAATCTACATTACTAATACGTTCCATGCCATGTGGGTCAATCTAAAATAAATATTTAGCAAAAGTAAAATTTCCACTTTTTGACTAATGTAAATTATTAAAATGAGACAGATCAAACGTACAGTAAATGCAAAAAAAGAAAAGGGACCCAACCATCAATTTCTGTTCAATGAAATATTTTAATATAATTTAATATAATTACAAAAATCAAATTTCATCTCTTGCCTTATAATATCCAGTTACACTTATAGTATGGATAACAAAGGAGAGATATTGTTGTCTCAAAGCTTAATTTTAACCCTGATTTTAGTTTCATATTTCAAAGCTATTGATTACTGAATACAAATTACGCCACTATCATGATATTTTATATTATTATTATCCTACGTTTTACATATACAACAGCATTTTA
Source organism: Tetragonisca angustula (assembly GCA_036937485.2). Lineage (NCBI taxonomy): Eukaryota > Metazoa > Arthropoda > Insecta > Hymenoptera > Apidae > Tetragonisca > Tetragonisca angustula. The sequence continues at coordinate 26,961 of JAWNGG020000454.1, forward strand.
TACTACTATGATATTAACTGTTAAACAGAAACTTAAATATCTCGTATAGCAAACATCTTAAGAAATGTAATTAGAAATCAGAAGAAATTGTAAGGCAAGAACTTAATGTTTTTTTGTCCAACAACACATCAGAATAGCTATACATCATGAAAAACAAATTGTACATAAAGATTCACGGTCTACCAATAGCATTCGTCAACAATACCCGTGGGACAGTAGGTAAGGTAAATGAGGCTGAGCGCAGTGAGGTTGACCCGTTAAAAACCTACTACTCACATCGTTAACATTAATTTTGGCTTTGGCAGAGGTCTCCATGAACGCACAGTTAAATTGCCGGGCAAGGTTGACGCCCTGGTCTTTGCCCACTACCCTCTCGTCCTCCAAGTCGCACTTGTTGCCAACCAGCACCATCGGTACGTCATCTGTGTCCTTCACTCGCAGGATCTGCTCCCTGAGGTCCTGCAGGTCGTTGAACGTCGACTGTGCCGTTATCGAGTATACTAACACGAATCCCTGGCCGTTTTTCATGTAAAGGTCCCTCATGGCTGTGAATTGTTCCTGCGGAAAGAAGAGTGCCCTGTTAATTTATGGCCTTTTTGTCTCAGAACAGACTAAGCATTATCGTCCCTAAATTGCAATTTCAAACAAGTGGTTTCATTTTTCCTTTTCCCTTTTTTTTTTTTTAAGATAGGAAGGAGGGTAAGAAGATCATTAACTCTTGGGAGAATTAATTGAGAAGAAATTGCGTTTGAGTTAACTGGCAATTGATCTGGGGACATTTTGGCTCGAATAGCAAGTTCTTGCAAAGTACTGCAGGTTTAATTTTTAGAAAAATTGGTCCAGTTAATAAAATTAAATTACAATATTATCTGTACAAAGAATCAACAAAAAGGAATCTTAAAAATTCCTGTTCTTTTATACATGTTTTAATGATTCTCAAACTATACGTAGTAAGAGACAAACAGCCATTTTAAAAAAAAGATTAGTCTGAAATCTTGTTCATTAACAAACAGTACAAGTGAAATGATCAGCTGAAATGGTAAAGCAAGGAAGAGGAGATGTAATATGTACTCGTAGTAGAGTTTTAAAAGAAACTGAAAAAAAAAAGAAAAAAAAGAAAGGGAACTCACCGTTCCGGCTGTGTCTAGGATTTCTAACATACATTGTTGACCGTCGACCTCGACCTGTTTGCGGTAGCTGTCCTCGATCGTTGGATCGTACTTCTCCACGAAGATTCCTTGCACGAACTGGACAGTGAGGGCGGACTTGCCTACACCTCCACTGCCCAACACCACTATTTTATATTCACGCATTTCCTTGCCCTAATTCTCTGTGCGCCTCTGGTCACAGCCGAGGGGTCACCGAATCCGCCACGTTTTGCTCCTCTTTGCTCTCAGTTAAACCAGACCTGCTGATGACAAAAGCCCACTTTTACTTCTCTTTTCTCTTTCACTCTCTTGATCTTTTTCTTTTTTCGTAAGTTTCTTAAATTTAGCATTTATCATAAATGTAAATTATCCCCCCTCCGCCCTTTTCTCCTCTGATATTTAATTCTCACACGACTTCGCTCTTCCTCACTCCTTCAGTTGAACATTTGCTAAAAATGAAAATTTCTAAATGACACTTCTTTTCCCACGTTCGACAACACAAATTCTCAAACGAACTAACGTGAAAAGGTAATTTTTCGTAAAATTAAGGAACGTGGAGCTTAAAGTCAAAATGAAATATTCTCGAAACGCTTGAGCCTAAAGTCTATTCAAAGTCTACTCCAAAATTATTAAAATCACCTATTAGGAAACGTCGTTCTTTTATTAAATAAATATCTTCCCGATCTTTCTTTCGGTACATTATTCAATTATTATATAACAGCAGGAGAAAAAAATATTCTACGATAAGAAGAAAAAGAAAAAAAAAAAAGATAAATCTAGGTCAACCAGGTCCATAAAGCATTTCGAATTCCTGCACGAGACGTAAGATTTCACATGGAATTACGAAATTTCATTCATGATGGATGATGGGTAAAGCAGAGAGACAGAAAGAGAGGGAAGACGAGCGGAGCGAGTGAGAGAAAGGGGTGAAAAAGTGGATGGAGAATGCCGCGTGCTTTTTCCACGATTCCATTGTCTTCGCTTCGAAAACTTTTTCCTGGACCTTTGTTTGTAAATGAAGGATGGCCTGGCCCCGAGGGTTCACCCACTTTTTTTCACAGAGCCGCGCGGAACAATATAACGTCGCATTTCCGGTTTCCCCTTCCTACACTGAATGGTTATAGTTATTGTAAATCACTCCAGAATTAATTCTCTCCCTTTTTCTCCGTTTTTTTCCCCGCCCTCTAGCGACATCAATAAGAATCGCGATCGTTCCTTTATTTCCGTATTCCTCAAAAAAATTCGTACATTCTAAACTTCCAAGATACCAATATTGCTATCTTCTTACTGTAAACCATTAATTTCATATGTATTTTCAATGTGCCATCGATTCAAAAAATGTAACTAAATCCACCAAATTTTAGTAATATCCCAATTTTATACTTGGGGTGATTCAAATCTCGCGCCCCCAATCCTCTCGCTTCCGATTGCCAGCGAGCTGTCGGAAGTGAGCTCTATAATTGTCGATTAATCTCACTCGTAATCGAGTAATCATCCAACCTGTCGATCGATACAGCGATCGAGGAACGAATAGTGCCCTAACCTAAAAAAGAGAACAACGAGAGTTACGAAGTGAAATCGGAGAATCACGTGGCTCGAAAGCATTTGATGCGATTCGATCGAAGAGATTCACAGGATGGGATTCACAGTGTAGAGGTTGGTTGTCCGCCTTTCGAAGTTCCTTCGGTTCGTCGTTTAACTAGCGCACTGCGCCTGCCTGGTGCACGCAATGCGCCATTAGTCTTAAAAACTAGACAAACTCGCCGGATTGCGGCACTAGGAACTCGCCATAATGAGAATTGGAACGCGTTTCATACTCTGTCTTGGAAACGAGGGTTTGTTTCTTTCTTTCTTTTTTTTTTTTTCTCTTTTTTTCATTTCGTCGAAACGATTCTCGTGGAAACCGTGTCGGCTCTTTGCAAACTCAGACACAGTGTCGATGTTTGGGTTGGCTTTGCAACGACTTAGGTTAGGTCTGCTCCTCGACGTGAATTACGCTGGATGTTTGGGTTAGCTTCGAATTGACTTAGATTAAGTCCGGATTAGGCTTTAATTAACTTAGATCGGGATTACGCTGACTTAGACGAGATTTCGATCAAGCTCGTTGTTAGACCGGTTTTGTGGATCGAAAACGATGAAAAGTAACTAGACAACGAATGAAACGTAAGAACCTCTGAAACTAAAGCGAAAGGAACAAAGATCGAGCAAAGAAAGAACCAACCGAAATAAGTAAAGCTGCAAAAGACAAAAACAAGAGAATTGAGGAGGGATCCGAGATGATGTAACCGAATCAAGGGGAAATCGCGCAAAGAGGGAAAATTAGGGGAAAATGCACGCTTTAGAATCGAGAAGGGGGGAAGAAAAGAAGAATGCTCGTAAAACACTAAACGGGAGTGAAAGGAAAGAGAGGAAGAAGCGAGTCAAGGAGATAGGAGAACAAAAGGGGAGAGGAGAGACAAAGAAGCCGGGAAAAAGAGAAATGGAGAGAGAGGGAGATAGTCGGCCACGAGTGTACAAGCTGTGGAAAACGAGGCGAACGCGCGGATTGGCCAACGATGCCATCATGGCGACAGTGCATGTCCAATCGCAGGCCACGAATTTCTTTCTACCAATCCGTCATTGATTTTAGGTTTATGAATGGGACTCGCTTACGCTACCCGCGTCACTTTCAAGATACTACGAGTTTCGCGAACAGCATCTTCACTTCAAGAGAACCCGTTACGCTCGATCGACATGCACGTTCTTTAAAAAATATCACGATACGGATGTTCATGTGTAAATTCAAAAGTCTCCTATGCTAAAAACGAGATTGAGGTTAGTTTCGTTTATTTTAACTACAATTTATTCTTTAATAACGTATTTTGATATATTGCTCTCTTTCATTTTTCAAAAGTGAGGTTAGAATATAAAAATATTAATTTGTAACGTACTTTGATATATTGCGCTTGTTTATTTGCAGGATTCAATTTCACGGTAAAAAAGAAAAAGAAAGTCTCTGTTTCCTTTCAAAAGTGAGGTTAGAATGTAAAAATTCGCTTATTAAGCCGCTAAATAATAATTTTATTGGAAACAAATAATCTCTGACTTCGATGGGTCTCCAACCAATCAAAACTTGCTCAATTATAAAAACCAACGCGCGCAATTTCCCACAATGGAACAACCAGCAAATTCCCCTCAATTTTTGTCTCTAAAACCCCCTCCCGAGTACTCCTGAAACCACTCTACATACGCTAACTGCCAACACTAATAACCAACGAACGACATACAACGCTTCAGAACCACGATGCATCATCAAACTGCAGAATCGGATGAAAAAAAAAAAAAAGAAAAAATTCCCAGTCCGCGTCAGTTGAAATTCCAGGAAGTCCACTCGAATAAATTCATCACACATCAAAGCACCAGCCGTCATTAAACTACGAAACATTGCTTCCTCTCTAACCACGTTTCACCCCATGTTTGCACGTTAACGAGCGCTAATATGTACACACACACACACACACATATTATATATATATATATATATATATAATATGTATACATAAACATATTTTCATTTGTGTAACGAGACTCGAGTGTCGCTGAGAAAATGCAACCGTGTTTTCAGTTAAATCTGTCACTCCACGACAGCACGCACAACGCTAGAAAGGGGTATATAAACGTATGCCAGCTTGATTTTGGAGAGTTTAGATCCAAAATGTCGGCAGCTGCTCTTCTTTTTTTCACTAACGAAGGATGAGTCTGTAAGGTGAATGATTCAATTCACGAAAGTTGTGAGAAAATAACAGTGATCACGAATTTATGGCGAGGCAATTGCCTTTAGGGTGCAAGAAGAAAAACTACTGATCCTACGAATTAACGGAATGCGATGAAGGTGTCTCTAAAGTCTAGAACTATACAGAGTTTAAAAGAACTCAAAAAAACAACAGAGAAATTACACGGTACGTATCGTAAATCCTCGAAACTAATCTGAAATTAAACAGCAATTCTCTCTCAGTTATTAGATCTTGATTGAATGAAGAGGTCTTCTACTTGAAGATGGTAACCTTGTGCGAGTATGTTCGATTTTCTTACTTCTCAGTTTGGATTTAAGGGACGTAAAAGGGATGGGTAATGAGAATGATGGAAATGGGAGGAGACTGGTACAGTAATTTAATATTCGAAACGGTTTCCTAGGTAATTTTAGACGGCACAGTTGTATTGAGAATGACGGGTGTGTGCATGTGCGGGCGAAGGTCTGTGGAGACACGAGGAAGCACGAGGAAATAGAGGGAGAGTTGGAGTATTAATGGGGGGGGGGGAGATTTGGTTTGTTGCGGAAGTGAAGTGTGTGGGGACGGAGGTGGTTGAAATGAAATATTGGAATTGATATAGAATTGAAATATTGTTGGAATGTGGCGGCGATGGAAGCGATAAAATATCGGGAAGGCAATAGAACTGGAATATTAAAATATTCCCAATTGCATACCAGCATCGAAATAATAAGAGATTAAAAGATGCACTCTCTCTCTCTCTCTCTCTCTCTCTCTCTCTCTCTCTCTCTGAGGTTGAAACTGTAAAGCATTCTAATAAATTTAATAAATTTTGGGAGGGAAAAGATATTAAAGTATGGTAACAACAATTGCATGACATTTTCGAATATTCGTTCTAAAAGGAGAATTCGAATATAATGTATTATAAACTGTAAAGAAGAAAAAAAGAATATTCGAATATTCAACTGTTCAATGGAATGAAATTGATTCATTGATATTCGAAGTGTAATAGAATCGAAAAACTAAAATATTCCCAACTCGAAATATACAGAATCTCAGATAAAATACTCGGCTCTTCAGATGAAAATCACAATTAATAAAAGACGAACAATCGCACGGTAACGTTTACGAAGATTCCACATGCTGGTCCCCGAGATAGCAGGGATACTCGAGCAATGGCTAAACATATCCAGATATCCGATGAATAATACCGAATTTCGGAGACAGAGGTACGTTGGAGGAAGCGTTGGAGGAAAGCAAGAGCAGTTAGCGACCGGAAGTTCCTGACACACAGCGACCAGGATGTCCAGCTTCTTCGAATTCCTGATCAAAGCGATTTTATGCATGCGGGTCAAGAATTTCACGACTGTATACTTGATGGCTCGCGGACTGCAATTAACCCTGTTTCAGTCCAAAGTTAACATATAGGATGAGCGATATAAAGACACATTTTTACTTTAAAAAAAGGAAAGAAAGTCTCTCTCCCCTCTCATGAATCTCTAAGTTACTTCGATCTGAAAGTAACGTTTACTTTTTGGATTGGAAAGTGAAGTATGGCAGAATGTTGAACTTCTATTATATCTATGCATCTGTATAAATGTCCTGTCATACATATAGGGTGGGCGAGAGGTATTTCTTCCCAGCTATTATTTTTAATAAAACGTCAAAATACAAGAAAAAAGCTAATTTTGTTAATTTTAAATTAAATTCAAGTCCGAACACAATCTTTTCACTGTGTTTTAAAAATTATTTCTTTCAAACGTTGACAGAGATGTGTAATAAAAAGATTACGGATTTATCTAGGGAAGTGATTTTTGGCCCAAGCTAAATTTTATATTCTCCCAATAGGGAAGTCAAACTGAAGAAAAACTCGAACCAAAGAAAAGTTCGTTATCGGAAGAACAGCTTGGAGCTTTCCCGAAGAAAAATCAGCCTAATCTAATCCGAGCTCAAACCGAGTAAGGACACTTTTAAATTTCCCTCCCCAAGTGAAAAACCAACCAAAACTAGCCTCTAACCTTTTCGAACTCAACTTCATCCGAATTGTGATCTAGAATCTCCATCCTATTGCCACAATTTCTCGATAAGTGAATCAACTTAGGTTAACAACGTTTCTCCTTTGCAATTATATAAAAAAAAGAAAACAAAATTCCACATTTGCACTGTGCAAAAAGACTCCAATCCAAGATATAACCTGAATTTAGGTTAAATCTAGTTTAACTTCTCCTCAATCCTTTGTTCCTCCAATTATACTATAATTCGAAGTACATATATATATATATATATATATATATATAATTAAGCACCAATTTTACAGTCCACAACTTTCCCAATTACAAGAGAGAGAAAAAAAGGGACATTAAAAACGAAGAGCCGAAGAAAGGACTAACAAAATCCGGAGGGAAAGTTGAAATAGCGTGATTGAAACGATCATTGCCAAATTGGATCGGAGTTGTGCATCAGCAACAAGTCGACGAGAATGTCGGCAGCTATCCCTTTGGCCAACGTCCAAAAAACTTTCCCCTCCCCCGCGACGGTAAAAATATATCGGTATCCGCATACACGTCCGCAGAGGACGTTCGACCTGCGACCTAATTTACAATCCAACCCTTCCCATCTCCCCCACCCCCGGGGCGGCCGAATTTTCAACCAAGACAATTAAAACGTCCACTTTGATACTTCAAGTCCCTTCGTTACCCCCGAGGATCAGATTTTTCGAAATTGATTTTTGAGAGAGGATGAAAAATGAATGTCTCTTCCTAATGGAATTTTAGGATGACTTTTGGAAACTTGATGGTAGACGAAGTTCTTCGGTGGAATTTTCATTGATTTCTTTAAGTTTTATGCTTGCGAAATGAATTTCGCTGTTTCGACATTTTTCTGCGAATTTTTTCTGCTGATTGGAAAGGAACTTTATTCGTTTGGCTTCAAGTAGTTGAGATATAAACAAAAAATTGATACATGTCTATATATCTGTCGCCAATGAGAGTACGCCAAAAATTCAGAAAAACACCAGCCTCCTGATGAACAAACGTGGCTGATGAAAGGGTTGCAGGAAATTTGCTCGATAATTGGGAAACAAAGGAATTAATTAAACTAATACCCAGACCATTAAAATTCTCCGGCGTAGCCCGAAGGGAAACGTTAATTAAGACGACGGATAAATCAATTTACACGTTATCAACTCGATCCCATCGTGAAAAAATGTAATTCCACGAGTGACAAATTAATCGAGCTCAATCCTCTTCGATCATCCTTTGAAAACGAAACGATTTTTACTTTGACCTGCGTGCCAAGGAGAGAGCGATGAATGAAGCTGTTCTCTCGTCGTTGAAAAATTTTTACGTATACGGTTGGCTGGCGATTATCTTGTCTCGTGTTAGGCGAGAAATTTTGCAATTTTATCGACTGTCGTTGTTGACATTAATAAAATTCAAAATCAACTTGACAGTGTATGTAAAAATACAATGTAAATATAAATATAAATTTAATCATAATATAAATATAAATCTAATCATAGTCATACTTTATATTGCATATTGAACTATAATTTATACCACTAAATATATTGCACAAGTGTATCCTACTGAACTTACAATTTCTTCGAAATGAAGTTTAAAAACTTAAAAAATTTTTAATTTAAAATTGTATTGTGCGTAATGCGCAGAAATATATAAAATCCATAATAAAATGACTCGTTGTAACCATGCTTCAGTGAAATTCGTGAAAAATATGAATTTGGAACAAAATCCCTAGTCTAGTGACAAATTTTTTTCGCTAAGTATGACACGTTCTTTCCTTGCTGTTTTTTCTTCTTTTTTTTTTTTTTTTTTTTCGATCGAAGAAATTTATACGTCGCGTGCCTGCGCATTTAAAGGCCGCAATTGTCTCCAGCGGACATCTTGACACTGATGCGTTTAATTAAAGGCGATGAAGGTTGATCTGGGTTCATCAGAGTCGAGTGACAAAACTGACGCTGTCGACCAGACGCTCTAGAAACGTTCAGTCGAGCATCCGTTTCCGGGAATGGGAGGGAAGTGACGAAAACTTTGATGTGAACACTCGAAAACCTGTTTTTTCTCACAGGCAATTGACAACACGACATAAATAAATAATTTCAATCTCTCTTACACTACTCATTCAGTCGACGATTAAAAACTATTGAAACGAACCCTTAGATTCCCCTAACTTAATTGAAATCATCTGTAACAAATTACAGATTAAAAAAGAAAACACGAAAACTAAAATTAAAATTGAGTAACCTAACCTCCAAGTGAATTAAATAACACGACTGGCCTACGACCCAGTTGAGAAATAAAAAAAAAAAAAAAAAAAAAAGAAAAGTCACGCAGAAATTGAAAACCTACCTTAAAGCTAAATCGTTCCACAATTAAGAAGTACAATCGACAACAATCGTTGGAAATTAACCTAGCAAACTTGGCAAACATAACCTGAAATAATTTCAAATAATTTATTCCGGATTATTCGAATCACGCTCACGCTCAACGATAGGCTCGATCATCGAGAGTCGAGGGTTAAAAAACGTGGACGTACAGCAGACGTGGATGTCAATTGCGTCAATGGATGCCGGGGTTACTTGATTTTTCAATTTAGGAGGCCCCGGTTGTATATCGTGGATCTGGTCGAGTGGAGAGCACCGTACTATATTCAATGGAAAGCCGAGATTTTTTCCCTCCCTCCGCCCACCCGTCCCGGTGAAAATTGGAAGATCGATCGCGCCGCGGGCGTTTAATTTTCACGAGTTAACGCGATCAGGATGTCGCTTGAGTTAGGTTGAAACGATGCCCCGTGGACGCTAATTGAGTGGAGAAAGCGGTAGCCGTGGTGTTGTCGTGCGATAACAAGGTGTGAAAAGTCAGACAAAAAAAAGGAGGGGAGGAAGGAAAATGGAGGGGAAACAAAGGGGACGATTCTTGAGTTAACACGCCTGTGGTATAACATTAAGTTAGTTGAACGTTGTTGAACACTGAAGAGTGAGAGAGAACTTAAATTGCTATCTTGAACTGTAATGCCAAGTTGCAAGAACGAGCAGTGAGAATGGGCAACTTTGAGGTTATGGTACATGTATGCAGATCCAGTTGCAGCTGAAATTACAATGTTAAGCCGTAGGAGTTCATAATTCCATAAATTGAAACAATGAACCACGAGATAAAGTTGTTACGACTGAATCGTAACATTGTGTTTTAATAATAAAATTTCCAAAGTTAATTTACAACATCAATTCGTTCGAAAATTCCCGCCAAATTCGCAATAAATCTTGCGCGAACTCCAAAAATGAAACTTTGATTTGCAGTTGTAGATTACAGTCTGGACGTTGTAATCGACGTTGCAAAACTGAAATGAAATATTAACTTCCAAATTGCAAACTATAAATCGCGACTATAATTGTGACTCCAAAATCATTTGGCAATCAGTTTTCCAACATAACCTCTATTTATCAATCTTCTGTTATCAGCGTTTCCACTATAAACTCGCGATGCCAATTTTCGAATCCCAAAAGCCTGGTAAATTCCAAGTATTAAAATTCAATTTCGTCATAAACCAACGTCACAGACACGCGTTCCTGCAGATTGCTGCAACCTCGCCATACCTAAACTAAGAAGATTAATTCGATTAACCGAATTCCTCGTCAATCCCCTATTTGCCGACGAGCAATATTCTAAATACGTGCACGCCAGCTCAAATGTCCCACCAACTCTCTTTAACCTCTTGCGCTGAGAATGATGTGCCACGCACGTCGAGAATGTTTTCGTCCCGAAATTGCAAGTATTTTCTCAGTTTATTAAGTATGTTCAAGTATAACCCAGGCAATACAAATAACAAATTTATTACTCAATAGTTTTTAATTCCGGCGATATCATACCGACGAGTTCAAAAGAAAAAGAAAGCGACGAATTATTGTGTACGGTTTGGTCACTCGTTATGGTCCGCAATCAGTTGCCAAGTGGTTAACCTCTTCCGCTGGAATGACGTGCCACGCACGTCGAGAATTTTTTTGTCCCAAAATTATATTTTCTCAGTTCTAAGTATATATTTAAGCGTAACCCAGGCAGAACGATAACAAAATAAATTTATTACATCTCGATAATTTCTATCCAGTGATATCATACCGACGACTTCAAAAAGAAAGCGACGAATTATTGTACACGGTTTGGTCACTCGTTATGGTCCGCAGTCAGTTGCCAGCGCAACTCTCAACATTCATCTTAAACTCGTTTACATTAAAATTTTATAATATAGTTTTAAGAAATTACTTTCGACGAAAATTTTGACTCCAAACACGCATAACTGCATAATTGTGAATATATTTTTACGAATTATATATATATACAATTTGTAAAAATATATTAACAATTATGCAATTATGCAGTATATTAACAATTTTATATATATATATATATATATACTGTTGATATATCTCTACAGATTTTTACACTTTAAGTATTATTTAATTTCTCCTTTAATTTTGAAACCAGATGCAGGAGGAGAGTGTATCTTTCAAATCGGGAATTTCCCCAGCGGAAAGATACTTCTAAAGTACGTCTGGCTATTTAAGCATTCCACTTTTTGCTGCAATAATCCAGCGAGGGGCTGGTGGGGGGGTTTGGCCGGCAATTTTCGCGTGATCGGGAGTATCGAGGCCGGCGCTTCATCGGCCTTTTCAAGCTCATAATACGCGGTTCCCGAATCAACGGACCGTTAATTGGTTTCGAGAATAACGCGAAGGAAAGGCGCAACGCTAATTGCGCGGCCAACTATTGTTTTTTTTCCCTCTTTTTCTCTCTCTCTCTCTCTTCACGGTGAGATTTTATTAGACGGAAAACACGTCGCGCGACACTCTGACACACATTTCGAAAATATCCGAGCGACGAAATTTTATTTTTATCGACACTTTTTTTTTTTTTTTTTTTTCTTTGACGCGAAGGATTTTCTCCTCTGTTGCACTTAGAATCTACGATATTTTTACACCTTTTTAGTTCGATTTATTTTAAGACACGATACATTACAGTGTACTAGAAACTAGAAAATTCATTTAACTTCTCTCATTGGAGAGCTTATGGATTTTGACGGATTCTGTATCTCTTTTGCAAGAAAGAAAATGCAAAAATTGAAATACAGAATAACTGAAGAATATCTATGGATATTAACGAATTCTAAATCCGATCAGTCGTAGAAATATGAAAATATATCAATAGAGCAATCAACTAACTCCACGACTTTCTTTGTTCCCGCGTGAAAGTAAAAAAGAACAGAGTTTAACTAATTTTATCGAGGCTTTCGTCGCTATTTTTCACCCTTCCGCCGCGACGTCCCTCCCTTTGTGAAATCGCAGAACAACTCTACGCTCCTTTCGTTCCGCCCAACACATAGAATCATTAACATCCTCGCTGTTTGATCTTTCGAGATCCTCGTCCTACAATTTCTCACAAATTCAATTCACAATTCTCAACGTCTTTCTTCATCTTTCAAGATTCGTCGGATATCTGCGTCAAAGCACGACAAGACAGACCAGACCAAATCAACTGACCGAACTCGAACACGACGAATTGCAAGGTTGTAGATTTTTTTTTAGAAATTCAGGGAAAAACCTGTAGTTGCAAAAGCACGAAAACAGAACTATCTAAAAATTGAAATTGTTGACGTTGGTCTGATGATTGTAGGACGAGCCGCCGTGATTCATTAAGGATCGATATCTCGATAATTGGAAACGACAGAAAAAGAGATCTCCGACGATGACTCGATCAGCGAGGCACGAGTGTCTTTCTTCTTTAGTCTGTTGCCAGTTGCAGCTTCCAACGCGCTCTGCCCCCTTTCTTTTATTTTTTTTATCCAGCAATATGCAATCTCCCTTTCTTTTTCTTCTTCTCTTTTTTTTTTTTTTTTTTTTGACAGCTAAACGTAGACATAATAAGACCAACGACCTGACTTGGCCTGGCATGATCGAACCTCCTCCTTGCTCTTTCGGCGACCCTCCGTCAGCGAGCAGCTAATGGAAACGACACGCGCACGAATATGAAAAATAGAATCCGGGAGGATCTTCTCCGGTGAAACTGTGCCAGAAACAAGTTCATTTGTCCAATTCGATCGAAATGGGAATAAAAATTGATCGGCACATCGAGCCTCGTGTCTCGAATAAATAAATTGTCTGCGACGACACTGGCAGGAGTGTACACAGAAGTGTCCCTAATTTTGCTGGCAGATTCTGTGAAAATTTTCGCTCGAAATTTCTTCGCCGACATGTTCCCAGCGGGAGATATTTGAAATAACTTTGCTCGACTAACTTGACTAACTTTAAAATAAGCGTTGCGTGCAAGAAAACACGTGTTACTTTGTTAGAAACTATCATTATAGAAGTTTCACGAACAATTTTATTATTTTCATTCATCATGGAAGTTTTACGAATTTTATTATTTTAACGCTGTGTCTGATTTCGTTTCTTATTGCGCTTGAAAGGTAATCTTGCTTGAATTAATATTGATTTCTGTCAACAGAAGCACAATCGTACAAATCTATTTGTCTGAATTATCGTGATTTATACGCAGAATAATATTTTGATATTGTTCTAGAACAAGTATTTTCATTTATTTATTTATATAAATCAACCAAACGCACGTGTATGCAGGGAACCAACTGATTGTTTAGTAAATATCGTCAACTTTTACTTTTTCGTTAAAGTAATCTTCGTTATGGTTCCTTAACGAAGAGTCTCTGAGCATTCACGTGACATTTCTTTCCCTCGTATTTTCACTCGTGGAATCTGTCGGCAGTGCAGAGAAATAAAAAGAAGACTACTAGCAAAGTGATTTCTTTCCATCGAGTTTCCTCGAGTTATTATCGCTCGTATCGTTTTTATTTTTATTCTTTTTATTTTTTTTTCTTCTTCTTCTATCGTGCAGACTGACATCAAAATATGTATATTGAAGAACACTCTTCCCTTGAAGCTTGAATCGTACGAAATGCAAATAATTGCGATTACTCGCCGAGCTGACGGGGAAATATTGAATTTGAAAATAGCCAGCGGTATCTGTCTAAACAAAAGTGCCGCGGTTAATATCGTTTTCTCTCTCTCTCATTTCGTTCGTACGTAAAACGATAAAGCCTCTGGAAACATCACCGTCACCTGTTTCCGCGGCGAGAGAAAGCTACTTTATCGTCTCTTTATTTATCTCGGTACACTCCTGTGTTTTATCATATCATCGTGTCACCTATTTTCTGCTTCGACGTTTTCCTCAGCCCAATTAAAAGATAAACCATCTTTCTCTCTCTCTCTCGTTCATCGAGAACACCCATCGATAAAACTATTCACTCGTCAAAAATTCGAAGAATTCGTCGAAACGAGTCCAAACGTCGTTACGTTGTAAGAGTGTAATTAAGAATTAAATTATAGCTTATATATTAAATTATATATATAAATTATAATTTATTGCTTTGTCTAGATATAAATTGTATTTTCTAATCTTCTAAAAACATTTTCCAATCCTCTGGAGGTTCAGCTGAAACATTTTCCAATCCTCTATATTCAATGGAATTATTATTATTCAAAAAGATCCCTGTCTGAAGAACGCTACTACTTTAACTTTTTAAATAAAAAAATATAGCTCTCACGAAATTTTACTGTATGATAATACTTCACGTCGGTTCGAAACTCCTTCAAATGGGATTTTTAAGCCACTTTTCAAAATAAAAATCTCCACATCATACCAGCCGACTTTCTGTACACAAAGTCTCAGTGATTTTGAAATGTATCGGTTACAAATTTGTTTGAAAATGAAAAGATAACGTGGAAAATATAAAACAGCCTGTTCTAAAGGACTTGTCCTTTCCTACTGGCACTTCGATCCCTGGCCAACGTACCTTGGGACGACCGTCACCGCCTGACTAATTCCCAACAACGTCGTTCGCAATACAAACACGTGAATGTACGTAATGAAACGAGCAAAGAAGCTCGAACGACTCGACTCGCCAACGCTGGTGAGAAATCACGACGTATGGATGTGCCTCGTCCACGTTCGTTAGTCGAGTCCCTCTCCAACCGAGCCTCGCTCCGACTCGTTTCTAATCCGTGTCGAACACGGCCTTCCCAACAGTTCTCATCCCCCAGTGGAAAACGTTATCCAATTAGAGACGTCTCGCCTCTTCTAACTCTCCTGAAACCTGCCACCCCCAACCAAAGTGACTTTTCTTTCTCTCTCCACTCACGTTTAATATCGACGAGATCGGGCTGGCCGCGACGCGTTGGTGGCAAGGACGATTAAAAATGAACGTCGGGAAGCGGAGGGGTGGAGGAGGCGTGTGGGCCTCTAAGAAGCACAGAAAGAACGAAAGCGGGCGTAAGGGGGAGGGGAGGGTGTAGATTGGGGTAAAAAGCGGTGGACTGCTCTATTGTGCGAAACTGTGTCACAGGGAGTGTGCCGGCTCTGGCCTACGAGGCAAGAGTGCAATGTGAAGAGCAGCCGCGCCATTTTTCATCTCCAAATGATTCCTGCGTCGTATTATTGTGCGCGAAACACATTTCTCTCTGGTGCTCTCGGAGAGAGCGAGAGAGCGAGAGAGCGAGAGAGAGGCGGACGATTCGTGGAAAATCAGAAACTCGGACTTGGAGTTTTTCGAAAAGTAACTGGACCGTTATAATTGTCTGTTCCAACATTGCAATAGCTCTCTCAGCTTCAACTATGTTCAAGTATAATCCAGGCAAAACGAATAATAAACTTGTTACTTCTCGATCGTTTCTATCCAGCGATGTTGTGCCGACGAGTTCAAGAAGAAAGCGGCGAATTATTGCGTACGGTTTTGGTCACTCGTTACGGTCCGCAGTCAGTTGCCGGGGCAAGCGGTTAACTCTCAAACATTTCAGCATCTTAAACTCGTTTATATTAAAATTTTGCAATATAGCTCTAAGCAATTAATTTCGACGAAAAATTTTGAATCCAAACACGCATAAACTGTTAATGTATTTTTACAAATTTTATATATATATATATATATATATATACTTTTCTTTCTATGTTTTAAACTAATTTGGATCGATTTCGACGCGAGTGTTTAAACGAAATTAACGTCGATATTTTGAAATTGAGAAAAGTGCGTTTAAGGAAAGTGTCTGAGAAAAGAGAGAGGAGAGAAAGTTTAAAATTTAAAAAAGGAGGAGAGGGAGGGAGATATTTTATTCGAAAGTTCGCGTTTAAAAGGAATATTAACTGCGAGGAGAGAAAATGTCTCCAGGAGAGGTAAAGAAATTATTACTTCTCCCCCCTCCCCGATGAAAAGACGCTACAAATACGGGAAAAAGAAGCGGAATCGGATTTTATCCGACCGCTTCTGCCAAGATTCTCGCTCTTTCAGACGAGTATCGTGCCCTCGATCTATCTCGAAAAGTTTCTCTAAACTAAAGAATTGAAAACGTAGAAGAATCCAGAAGAATTTTTGAATTCCATTTACCTGAACTGATTTAAACTTGAATGACCCGACTCGAGTATTAAATACTACTGTACGACACTGTACGGAAAAGTTTAAAAAAAAAAAGCAACCATGACATCGTTTACTGCTTATCATAGTAAACAACGTTGCGCATAAAATTCTTTCTCCTTTTTACTTTTTTCACACATTTTGTAGCACGTGGCCTACTACTCGTTATCGATTTGTCAACTATCCTGAATTTTCGCTCGTTCGTTTTTTTTTTTTTTTTTTTTTTAATGGGCCACCTTTTGATTTTTTAACGCGATGAATTGGAAAGGGGGGATGATGAAAGCATATTGACGGTAGTTTCTGAGGGTCGAGCATTCATGATTCATATACGTAGAAAACTCTTCGTTTCTATCGTTATATCGTGGCACGTAAATTCGTGAATTCAACTATTGTAAACGGTTCTATGATTATTTAATAATTATAAACTTTTTTAAACATAAACTACTACAAAGATTATTTACATCAGTTCCACAAGATTATTAACATAGTTCAAGCACAATAAATTTTGTATCATTCAACATCACAAAAAAAAAAAAAAAAAAAAAGAAAAAAACATTACGAGAATGAAATGTAAAATCTGACGACAAAAGATATGCTTCGCTGAAAAATAATTTTTTCGATCGTATGAACTTACTAAATATCACAGAAGTTGTCGAATTAGAGTTCATAAAAATCGCGCCAAAACAGCTCCATCGAACTGTGTCACTAGGGTTTGATGAAAACGGGACCTTGAACGATACCTCCAACTCCTATTCTAATATAAACCACCGATTACACTGGGTCAAATCAATATTATCTAATTCTTCTCCCTTTTTTGCCGTCTTTTTTACTGTTTTTTTTTTTTTTTTTATTATTAACACTACAGATTCAAAGGCTGGCGAGAGACAATTAATCGATAAAACAGTTCTCTAATATACCATGAAAATGGCTCATCGATTCGAAAATAACCATCGGACTCGTTAGCTGATTGGTTGACGAATCTGCGCTGATTACTAGAACGAATTCCTATTCTATTGTTTATTTTCTTCGAATTCTAGTAAAACTAACTCACCCATAAAATATTATAACACTGTATTCTAAATATTTATGCATTTGCACATTTTGCTTGGACTATTGAAACTTCGAATTTCCCATAAATGCAATTTACCAGTATTATTCCAATATTAGCTACGCTCTCGTGTTTTTCTAGTGTTAATTAAATCTCGAAAAGTTTCGTGGTGTTCGCAGAATACATATCCCTATGTCCAGGGTAAGTCACTAGATGCGCGTAGCGCGCCATTTTCAAATATGAAAGAGCGGGTAAATCGAAGAAAATTATGGAATATACGCGCGTTGTTTCGCTATTTTTGTAGGCAGAAAGATTCTCACGGCCTTTTTTCACCCAAAGTGAGTACGTGGCACGCGTACGTCGCGGATATATCGGAGGATTTTCGCGTTTCATAACTTTTCACGGCTTTTCAATACCGTGAAAATTCCTCGCGAGCGACCGATAAATGAAAAATCCTTCTTCCAACGTAAATCCGTCTCTTTGTACAATTCTGCTATACATGTCGCTATTTTACACAAATTACATTGAAAATTCTTACAAACTGAAAAATTCCAATAATTCCGCCGATCGTCAGGAATTTACGAAGGAACTTCGAAAGCCAGACAAAAGATCTTCTTAATTTGTTTCATTGGTCATTAAAAAATTACCAGATCGACGAAGCAACACGTTTCTCTATTGCAAAAGTTCCGAGACTTTCCTCCTGTAACTCGAACGAGCTCGGAACTTCGATGAGATAACCTCTTAATCTACTTAATCGACCATTAAAAAAAAAATACTCTTATTGTTGGATCCTTCGATACTCGAGTTCCAAAATTTTAAATATTTCGTGACGACTTTACAAAAAATTAAAAAGGAAAAATTCGAGAGAAACGAAATGACTTTTTTCGAGAGAACGATCAAATATTCTTTAACAACGAAATCAACATTATTCTCTCGAAATTCCCGACATCGTATTCCGCTTCGCTTCGTAAATTGTATCTCACCTTCTCATCCCCTTTTCATCCCACTTTTATCAGACTTGTAACTCATCCGACGGATACGTCACGAGAACAGTACAATATATTAGCGGAAAAATTACTTCCTAAAGCACTTAGTAAGTGCAATTTATTACACGCGAGACGAGCGGATAGAAAAAAGAAAAAAAAGATGGAAGGAGGTAGAGGAGACGAAGGAAAGATGAAAAAGTAGAGGTGGAAGAAAATGTCAGGTGGCTGGGTTCTAAGCGAGTAAGTCGGACCCCGCCTGTAATGCGAATAGTAATTCAATTTCCGCGGCGTAATAGAAATTGCTTTGAGGATTATATGATTTTGCCAGATTTAACAGGCCCCGCCAGAGTTTTCATCTAACCTGTCCACGCGAGTTTTCGACAGCGTCCCCGCCGTACTTATATCGCTCTTACTGAAAAGCATTCGTATTCCTATCTACATGTACTGTACTGTCAAAAGGTATTATATAGCAAGAAAATGTAATGAGTGCAGAAATTATAATGGTTCACGCGAAGAAATCTGATTTATCTTTCAACAGTTCAAAATCATCTGGTCTCTTAATAATCGCAATGAGAAAACTAACCTATATTTCAGCAACTCGAGGTGACTCGGTTCCTTAACCTCTTGGCGCTGGAATGATGTGCCACTCACGTCGAGAATATTTGTGCAAAACTGCAATATTTCCTCAGTTTTAAGTACATTGAAATGTAACTCAGGCGAAACAAACAATAAATTTGTTACTTCGTAAGTTATTTCTATCCAGTGATATACCGATGAATTCAAAAAGACGAATTATCGTATAGGGTTTGGTCACTCGTTATGGTCCGTGAACCAGTTACTAGCGCAAGAGGTTAGTAACTATCGAATATCCTCTCTAAAAACGTTACCTGGATCTTTCACTCTTCTTTACCGACAGAAAGAAAAGAAGGGGGGGGGGGGAGAAGAAATTTCCCATTATCCACGTCGAACGTCGTCGGAACACGTAAAAAAAGAAAAGAAAAAGAAAAGAAAAAAAAGAAGGCAGGCTGTAACCGATGTAACTCGATTAATCTTATAAAAAGAACGAGGCATCGGCTCGTAGCTGCTACCTAACAAGGGGTTTACTAGCCCCCGGGTAAAAGGATACGCGAAAGTTGCGAAAAGCCGATAGTTCCGCCATTAATTCCGCTTCGTTACTGCTTCGAGCGTGCTTCACGCGTGCTAGACTGAAGAGAGAATCATAGAAGTAAGCGAGTAAAAGACAGAAAGAGAGAGAGAGAGAGAGAGAGAGAGAGAGAGAGAGAGAGAGAGAGAGAGGGAGTTATGTACGCGTGCGTGAAAAAGAGAAACAGTGGAATTAATTCTGTTTTGCTCGAGGAGCGCGCGCTGCAGTGCAGTCAATTGCATCTTCGAGTGTCTCGAGGCGCTGCGGTATCATCCTGTTTTCCCGGCAACGATCTCGCTTCTAATTAACATAAATACGGTCCAGTTTCACCGAGAGTTCGTTGTGCCAGCTACTCTTGCTAGACTCTTTTGCAAATATTGACGCGCAGACAGATTATGGTCGCACGAAATGGGATCCGATGAAGGGAGTGGAATCTCTTAAGGGGTGGTTTCATTCGGTTTATGGTCGAGGTGCTTGGCGATTAATTATTTAAGCTCTCTCTTTTTCGAGCGTTTCGTTGTCACACATACACACGATTATCGCCGTTTTAAAAGGTCGATCGGACAATTATGCAAGTTTTATATCCGAATTTGTTTCGAGCGGTAAAAAAAAAAAAAAAACGATAAAGTTCTACGTGTTGTCACACATTTTGTTCCGATTAAATTGTAGTTAAATCGTAGACGTTTGCGCAAATCCTGTGGAATCAACAACAAATTTTCAAATTCGTTTCAGCTTTATAACGAATTCTACAATATTTTGTAAAGTCTCTATATATTTGTTACTCATTCATTACTCAGTTAAACAAAATGGGTAAATCCATTTCTGTCAGTTGGTTTAGGAAAAAAAAAAAAAAAAGCAAACTCTGAATTTCAGAAGATTATTGAACAGGTGGTGCACAAGTGGTAAAGTTTGGGGTGGAAGACTCACCGTCAGGAAATCCAGGAAAACGCAATCGATGAGCCCACTCTACGAGAATATTCGAGTCGAGCACCGCCGCTCAACCTTGCACCCTCTTCTTGCTAATTCACGCAACGCCACTTCTCTGAAAAAAGAAGGGAAACAATAGAAACACATGAGAAACCTCTTTTCTTGTTAAACACTCGAAAAAAGGTGACACGCCGCTGGAAAACAGAAACAAACTGAATAGAATCGAGTTAGGATAAGGCTGTCGAAATCAAACCATTTCAATCGAAAAATGTCCGACGCAGATAATTATTAAAATCACAACTTGAAATGAAAACACATTGACACGATTAAAAATTAAAAATAAAAGAATATTACAAAAGTACAATGCTCGAACAAGAAAAAGAAAAACTCTCCAGATCAACAAGCAAGATAAATTGCAAATTTAGAATTATTTCACAGACACGACCAAAATGTTTCAAGACACCGGACGAATTGTTGAAAGGGTAGATTAAACTCATCATCTCCAACGAGGCATTTTCCAAATTTTCTTACCGAGGTAAGGCGAGAGTTCGATCATATATATTTAAGAATAATGACGAACGAAATTTTCGTTGAAATTGTATACAAATTTGCGGATATTATTATTGCAATTTTTCTCACAACATTTGGACTTGACCGACCAACGTCACGAGAGAATTGATCACATCTCTAATTTCCTACTTTGTAAAATTTTGTAAAATTTCATCTCGAAAAGAGGTTAATTTCGTAGCTCGTTTCTCGTAGAAATTCAAATGCGGTGGAATTTACATTACAATGGAAAGGCGGAAGACTTCCATTTCAAGACATACCGCAGCTCGACTGAAAAATTCTGATATACGGAATTCTGCGTACATGGAAGCAGATAGAGGACATAAATCTTCATCCAGCAGGTTGAATGTTATTCAAGGATTATACGTGTATCTACGAAACGCGTTATATTCTCATAGTGTGACGCGACGTCAGGAGTAAGCTGATTCTCTCGGTGTTTAATCATTGCTGAACAAGCTGCAAGATTCCTTCTACGCTCGGCTATTCCGTGTTAAGATTCTGCCGTGGTCTGTGCCTTTCGTCTCTTACGTCGGAAGTCGACGCGTTTAATTATTTCCATCGGAAACAGATCGTCTGCAGGACGAGCGACTGGCAATTAATAATAATAAAAAAAGAAAGAAAGAAGACCACGAATGATCTTCCAGTTTGATACAATAATTTTTATCGTAAATAAATTTCAAACGCCGACAGTTTATCTTTCGTTAATATTACTGAAGATAAATTACGGCGAACGCGCGACCTTGAAAGGAACGTTCACTTTTCGAATTAATCTCAACTTTAGAAGGAAAGAAAAAAAGAAAGAAGAAGAATCGATAACAAGTTAAATGGCCCGAATTGTGAATACATCTGATATTTTATAAAACTTAGTAACCTCTAGAAGCTGATTTAATTGAATCAAAGGTAAAAGAAGGAAGTGTTAGGGGGAGGTAGAGAAGAGAAGAGAAGAACGAAGAGAAAGGACAAGCGTGTTTTCACGTTCAGAGCGCAGGCTCTCCCTTGTAGTTGACTCATCTTCGATTCCAGCTCGCGAAGAATTATCCTTCGATCGTGCGAGTTGGAGGATTAATGCGTTTCGCTTGCGTCGCGTCATCGTTCTTTGTTGCGACGCGTTCCCTCCTCGATTTCCGGTTATTAGCTACAGTGTAATTACTCTCAACCTTTGCAACTTGGCATTACTTGGTGTTGTTACACCATCAGAACCAAGAAACTTGCTTGAAATATCAAAGTTCTCAACAAATAATTTAAGTCCAACTTTTTTAAAATAGAAGATTTCTTCCTTTAGAATAGATGATGATCTATTACAGAGAATTCTGAAACTAAATTCTCAATAAAAATAAATAATTTAGATTTAATTGTTGATTTGTTAAGTTAGGTTAGGTTAGGTTTCCACGATGTTTAAAATAGAAGATTTCTTCTCTTAGAATAGATGATGATCTATTACAGAGAATTCTGAAACTAAATTCTCAATAAAAATAAATAATTTAGATTTAATTGTTGATTTGTTAAGTTAGGTTAGGTTAGGTTAGGTTTCCACGATTTTTAAAATAGAAGATTTCTTCCCTTAGAATAGATGATGATCTATTACAGAGAATTCTGAAACTAAATTCTCAATAAAAATAAATAATTTAGATTTAATTGTTGATTTGTTAAGTTAGGTTAGGTTAGGTTTCCACGATGTTTAAAATAGAAGATTTCTTCTCTTAGAATAGATGATGATCTATTACAAAGAATTCTGAAACTAAATTCTCAATAAAAATAAATAATTTAAATTTAATTGTTGATTTGTTAAGTTAGGTTAGGTTAGGTTTCCACGATGTTTAAAATAGAAGATTTCTTCTCTTAGAATAGATGATGATCTATTACAAAGAATTCTGAAACTAAATTCTCAATAAAAATAAATAATTTAAATTTAATTGTTGATTTGTTAAGTTAGGTTAGGTTAGGTTTCCACGATTTTTAAAATAGAAGATTTTCTTCCCTTAGAATAGATGATGATCTCCCACGAAGGATTTTAAAATTAAATACTCAATAAAAAATAAGAAATTTAGATTTGGTTGTTGATTTGTTAAGTTAGGTTAGATTTTGATGACTTTTAGAATAGAAGAGTTTCTTTCTTTAGAATAGATGACCTCTGACAGAACGACATAAAGTTTAATTGTTCATGAGTATCAATGGTAATTAATAAAGAGTATCAAACAAGAGTAACGATATAATAAAACATTTATTTAAGTTCATTGAAAAATTGAAATAAAATTGGAGTAAACATCCCCCCACGATTTATAATAAGTTTCGACATACAGTCAATCTTGTTTATATTAACATAATTTCCTCTTTTAATAAGAAACATTTGATAAAAAAAGAAATCACATGGCTGAATTTCCAAAGCGATTGAAACTTAAATAACACATCCTACGGTTATGGAATAATTTTCTTTCAAACGAAAGCAGATAAATTAATCTGACGTTAGTCTTCCGTAGTCGATCAATCTTTACAGAAGAGCAGTTACTATTATTGACTTTTTCGTTCACTCGGTAATTAAGAACGCTGTCAGTGGTCCATTAAAGCATTATGAACCGCTTTGACGATGCTTAAGGGGCAAGTTTCGTAGCCTGGTCTAGAAAGACTTTTAACAACCACGAAAGGCCTCTTTACAATGGGTTATCGGGTAATGGAAGACGTGGCAACGCCAAGAAAAACTGGCATACGCGTGAAAATATTCATTATTATTAATCGTCCCATCTATTTCAACTTTAATGGAAAATGGTGAGTTGAAATTTATCGTTAATTCATTTCCTTTTTCCTCCAAATGAAATCAAACGTTTCTTTCAGATACATCTCCCTTTACATGAAACAATAATCACGATTGCAGGTAAAATGATCGGCAATTCGAAGGATTAGATTACGAATTGTTAGGAGGAATTTTTATTTAATTTTTGTTAAGTAATAACAGTGAATCCATTGTTTGAATATTCCGCTATTGAAATATCTACGTAATATTAATACTTAGTGCTTTTGAATAATTTATATTATATGATTGCGTCATTTCAGAATATAAATCGCAATAAATTATGAAACATTCTATTCCAGGTCTATTAAATTTTGATAGATTTATTTCGCACTTTGATTTGTAATATTCTGTTTTAAATGCATGGAAGTAGATTCTTATGAAAGAAACTACACGTTCTTATTTTAAAATCGCCGTAGATCTTTGTACGACTGATATCTCGAAAACTGTCTCCTCTTTTTTTTTTTTAATTTTTTTCAAATCGAAAATCCCATTTTACTTCGGTTCGAATCCCTTGAATCATCCTGACAGAGGATTACTCCTTACATCATATTTTACACGGACAAATGTATATCTCCGACCTGGTTCTGGCCGGATATTTTGAGAACAGTTGAATTAGATCGCGTCAGATGCGCCTACGGAACGTCTAACTCCACGTCGTCGCTCTCTATTACGAAAATCATAATTAATCCTCTTGCCGACAAATATCCGGTGGACGTCACACGTGTGCAAAAATACTAAATTCTACGTTCGACGAAGGAGAATAATCGCAAAATTAATTTCGCTGCTTAATTAATTAATGAACCAACGAAACCGACGCAATGTTAACGGCTTGATTTTACGAACAATTCATTCATGGTAAGAGGATTAAGTTCGACGAAATCGAATGTACATATCTGTCATTTAATCGATTGATAAAATGACGAGACAAATGTTATGGTTTAATTTTGTCAATGATCCGAATATATTCGATTATCGTCGATCATCATCGAATATCCTAATTAATTTGATTGATTAAATAAAGCGTCACGATTGGATTCCACGTCGATGAATTCTTATTTTTCATCTCGTTAGACCATTAACCAATTGCGCTGGTAACTGATTGCGGACCATAACGAGTGACCGAACCGTACACAGTAATTCGCCACTTTCTTTTTCTCTTGAACTCGTCGGTATGATATCACTGGATAAAAATTATTGAGGAGTGATAAATTTATCATTTGTTTCGCCTGAGTTGTACTTAAATATACTTAAAACTGGGAAAATATTGCAATTTTCGGCCAGATATTAGAGGTTAATTCCTTGCGCTGACGACTGATTGCGGACCATAACGAGTGACCGAACACAGCAATTCGTCGTTTTCTTTTTCTTTTGAACTCGTCGGTATGATATAACTGGATGAAAAATTATTGAGAAGTAACAAATTTATTATTTGTTTCGCCTGAGTTATACTTAAATATAGTTAAAACTGGGAAAATATTGCAATTTTCGGCCAGATATTAGAGGTTAACTCCTTGCGCTGACGACTGATTGCGGACCATAACGAGTGACCGAACACAGCAATTCGTCGTTTTCTTTTTCTTTTGAACTCGTCGGTATGATATAACTGGATAAAAAATTATTGAAAAGTAATAAATTTATTATTCGTTTTGCCTATTCTGTTTTACTTAAATACACTTGAAACTGAGAAAATATTACAATTTTGGGACAAAAAATTCTCGACGTGCGTGTTATTCCAGCGCAAGAGGTTAACAGGGTCTACGTGTGCGTGTTTGAAACGTGGGTGGATTTGAAGAATCCACGCTTCCAGTCCCACACGTGTACGCTCACTTTTATTTTCAGTGCATGGGCCGTCATCGAACGAAATATCGCGAAATTTAAGGTGGAGCAGGAGACGAATGTCGCGAGCGATCGCGATTGAATTTCCTTCCATTTATCTCAAAGACCAAATGTACTCGGTCTCTCGACTTTCCATTACTTCCCCACTACTATCTTGATCATATTATCCTTGGAGACAAGAAATGAAAAAAATATTCTCAATAGCGAGAACTTTCCACCATTTGAAAGATTAGAAGGTACTTTGCTTTCGACGTCGGTAGTTCGTCGCTGGAAAATCGACGATGGAACTACCAAAATGGCCATTTCAATATTTTCTAGATGTAAAATCTGTTTTCAGAGATTTGAATGATTCTTCGTAAAACCCATACATAAAAATTTGTCTACTCTATTATATTACAAAGATTTTCTGTTTCTTTTATTTTAACTCTGGTGGAAATTTCAACTCTTTACAACTACAAACTATTTTTCAGTTTTTTTTTTTTTTTTTTTTTTTTTTGGCAATTTAAAAATATCAGCGTGACTCAACATAAGAGTTTCTGTGATAAAAACTGATGTCGAGTCACACTCAACTCTAATTCTGCTTTAGTCATCGACAGATCTAGTGTTAATATTAGAATACACGTAGACGTAAAGTTGTGAAAAAATTGGGTAGATCGTTCGATTTTTAATTAACACACCGAGGAGATCGTTCATCTTCCTCCAACTGTACGTTTGTCAAAATTACGGAACACGTGATGTAATGAAATTAATTATTACGCAACGATTAATTTTGCTAAACGATACCAGGAGAGAAATGATCGTTATTAACTATTATGACCTGTGGTAATAGTGAGTAAGTAGGCTGATCAGTGGAGTGAATAATACACGGTATATATAGGGGAGCTGGAGCTGTTGCCATTCAAACTCCAAACGGGTCAGATCATTATGCGAACAGGATTTAAGAGAGTGAAGAGAAGTTGCAGATATTGGCGATAATAGATCTGTACTCTGAGATTGGATAATTTATAATTAATTGAAGTTGATTGAAATATAGTTCGATAAATTATTTTGTTTGACCAATGATATGAAAGTAAATTTCACTAATTCTGGACCGATACTGGAAACTCTTGATCTCCAGTTGTTTGAAGATTTAGAAAAGTATAATCCATCGATTAATCTATCGTTTCTAAAATACAGTAAAATAAATATTCGAATACGTGAGTATATAATATCATAGTATTATTTATATATTATTAATAATATATATATAATTAATTATATATTATTATAATTTATTTTATTATTTAATATTTTAATACTCAATACTAGTATATTCAATCTAAATTTCTGTACTATCACACTATTTTTATACTATTATACTATCTATTTTTATACTATTTTTGTACTATCATGCTATTTTTATATTATCATACTATCTATTTTTATACTATTTTTATACCATCATACTAACTATTTTTATACTATCATACTATCTATTTTTATATTATTTTTATACTACCGTACTATTTCACAACTCACTCTAAACTATATTCGACGCTCGGAAATAAAAGCCTAAAAAACAGTATTCGAAAATACGAGGGCAGCGTTTAACAAGAATAAATCGAGACGTAAGAAAATAAAGGAATTTTCAATTTTTTCGTTTCGTTGCAATATCCATTAGCAAAGCAGAAACACAGAAAGAGAGAGAAAGAGAGAAAGAGAGAGAGAGAGAGAGAGAGAGAGAGAAAGAGAGAAAGAGAGAGAACGATCGATTATATGGCGCGCGAGCGCGGATAATCTTACGTTGCAACAGCGGTTTCCGGTTCCAGCCAGCCGGTTTCCGGCATTCTCTCGCGTCACGTCGTTCGTCTAGCCGCTTCTGGGACGCGGATTGACCCAGTTGTCTCTCCCTCAACGAATATCTGAATCCGAACGAAAACGCACTCACCGCTACGAGTTTCTTTGACGTTTTGCTGGCAGCCAGCCGGTTTAATTTATCGCCACCCGGTTTTATTCCATTTCCAGTTGACAGAGTAAATTCCGCTTCCCCCTCCCCCTTTCCCTGCGCGTTTTTTTTTTTCACAGGACGATACCAACGTGGCCTCTCGAAATTTACAGCCACGATCTCCCTAGTTTATGGGCGACCGGCAAGGGCATCCTGGCTTTACGGTTTCTATTTTCTAGGGGACTTTTTTTTATTTTTATGTACGTATATACCAGGATTCTTACTTCTCTGAGAGGATTTTTCGTTATTTTTCAGAGTTCGACAATTTACAGGCTACGTTCGATCGAACAGAGTGACGATTTTTATTTTTATTTACAAGCAACATTTCACGACTGATTTTACGTAACAAGCATAACGTTTGATCATCGCAAGTGGAAAATATGTGTTAAAATTATATTTTTAATTGTATTTTACATGTTGTTTTATATTTTTAACATGTTATGTATTTAGTACTTTTGATCTGATCTTATGACAAACATCCTGTAACTTCTATTAGCATCTACAGATTAGTTCCAAACCTATTTCATTTAAAAAAAAGTGAGATATTACCTGTCAACACAATAGTAACACATAACCAAACATAAACTCACATGAAACCTAACACAAACACATAGACCCACCCTCGCACAGAAATTTTAGGTTATGTCGAAACTGGTGGATAAGATTAAACAATGCAACAAAAAAATCCCTAAAATGTTAAATTGCAAAATATGCAACAGACATTTAAAGATTTTACTTTAAATACGATTAAATACCAGACACTGAAAATAAAAAGTATTCTAAATAAGACTTTTGGATCAATCGTCTTGCCAATCAAACGCATGTTCCGCCCCCCCCCCTTCTTCTTTTACGATCGACGAATCGATCGTTTTTCAAGACACTTTCGAAAGACTTGTTAATCGTCGATCGACGTTCATTATACCGTCCGTGTAAGAAGGCATTCGAGCATTAATTGATCGGACCTGATTGCACAGGAAGCGAGTCGCCTCCGTGCGGCCTGTCTGCAACTAGGGCACACGCATTAAGCGTCATCCTCATGAACGATGAGACTCGAGCGCGGTGCGTTGAAACCACCTCTCTACGAATCGTCCGCTCTATTCTCTTCCCTTCGACATTATCCTCTCTCTGTTTTGTTTCCGATTAATTTTTTAAGTCATTAATTTGTTTCAATTTTTTAAGTTTCGAATTTTTTAAATTTGTTAAGTTATTGATGTTTTAAGTAATTAAAAAGAAAAAACAGAAGCAGCAAAGAAATATGTATTTCTTGCTTCGGTGGAAGCAACGAATTCGATTCTCGAACGATTTTTATCCATTGTATCACTGCCACTTTAATTTCACTTAATATATATAAACAATGGTTAAAATCTAAAATGCATAATAAATAGATTCTTAAATATTACTATAAAAAATATAGTAAGTACAGTATATAAAAGTATATAGTAATATATAGTATGTAGTAATATATAGTAATATTTAAGAATATTTTATCAATGTGAATTAAAGAAGCGCATATATGCATTGTACAAAGTTACAACACACAGTATATTAAGAACACGTCTGATTTCATTGTCAGAGCCTCGTGCGAATCGACAATTTAAAAAACAGCGATTGCAACTGTTCCCTCGACCCGAAAGACCCTAATTTCCCCTAAACCTAAACGTGAAGCCAACCCGGACGTCTCAAGCTCGTCTGAAAAATTACGAAAGACAAGAAAGCAAGTCCAAACAAAAAAGGAAAAGAGGAAAGAAAAATAAAAAAGAGAGAGAGAGACAGAGAGAGAAGTAGACAGGAGAGACACGCGGAAAGCAAGGCTAATTAGCAAGAAGCCTCATTGTCGCAGATTGAAGATACGCCCAGAGATTTTTCAACGCGACGACGACGAACCCGCGCGTTATTTCTACTTCGGCCACCACCGACTCCTATCGGTGGCCACAATTACCGTCTAATTAACATTGCAACGTAATCGCCGCTCCCTGAACGGGCCAAAGTAAATCTCAATTACGAACTGCAAATCGGGTTGCCCGCGTATCGAAATCAGAATATCGCGGTACAATTTGCTGAAAATAATTCGATGATAATTGACAATCGAGGTTAAACGAGTTTAAAAGGTTGATAATAATAACGCAGAAGGTCTCGAATCGGAATATTCATCGAGCAAATTTGCGAGTACCAAAATTTATGAATTTTCATTCGTATCATATATCTCGTGTTCCGCGACGAATGATTCTGGGGACTTTTTGATTATAATCCAGCTGGAATGTGACGAATGATGGAGTAAAGTAGACATTCGATGAAACTTGGGTTTCAAATTTTCATTTACATTTCGTGTCTCGTCTGGTGATAATTTGGAAGGCTGTTGGTAAGTCCGATCTGGTGACTTTGAATGCAATTATATAGAGGAATGTTACTAGAGTAAGTTTCTAGTGATTTAATGATCCTTGCTGTTTTTACGAGTCGATAAATCAGAACAAGAACGAGAATCGTCGATGGATATTTTATTATTTGCACGAGGGCATGTATTCCATTGAGTTTTGTTCTTCTTTTTTAACGATGCCTGCCGAGTTTAACCTCTAATAATTTCTAATTCAGCCAATAAAAGCTGATGCACCATGGCGGATCTAACCTCCGCAACGAACGTTATGACGTTCTCTCGCCTCGCTTGATTTATTTTTCAATTAACGCCCCGTCGAGAATTTCCAGGGACAAAAGCGATAAATTTCCAAAGTAAATTATTAATTCACAAAAGAATAGAATCAGTTGTTTTCATCGATGAAAATTCGATCTGTTTCTGTTAACCATATTTCTTCCTAAATTATTCACGATTTTCACCAAATAATAAAGATTACCAAAATTTCACCAAAATAATAAAAAATCTCTCTAATGAAGATTACTATTAGGAAAATTCCTTCCCCCCCCCCAAAATACAAATCAGAAATAGAATATTACAGACAATTTTTCTTTTGTTTTCAACAAAGTTCTTTCATTTGTTTTTTCATCTCAAGTCTCTACAAACTTACACGTGAAATTACTAATTATTATTATTTAATAATAATAGTTGATAAATAAATTAAATAATAGTAAATTAAATAAAATTAATTTAACAAAATATAAAATTGAATAATAATAAATAACTATTAAAATTACTAATTATTATTATTAATTTTCACCAGACAACTCCTTCGCTCAAATTCCCGAAAATTACATAGTTCAAAGTCCAAGTTTAAAAGTTTTCTCTCGCGACTTGAACATTTTCTCTCGAATCTCGCCAGGTGATCTGACAATTTTCGAGAATGCAAGAAGGACCATTTTTGGGTAATGGTAACTGTCCTCGCCGGAATTTTCCACATTCTCGGAACGCAACCGACGACCGTCCCCCCTTCTCCTGTCTTCTCTCACGTTTCATTTCGTAACACAAATGAGCTACAGCGTAACAGGTATCTTGCACGAACTTCGATACCTCGTTACATAAAACATTACTTATACCGAGCCCTGGAATAATAGCGCGAGTTTTCCTTCCACGCACGACCAACGCGAATTCTTCTCCATCAGTTGGTCGCACGCCGCAGAATTCGTCGAAAAATATTATCAAGAACAACGTTAATACCTCATTTTTCACGTGTCTTCTCTCATCGAGGGATATTTTTGTTACTCGATAATTTTTAAATTACACACTGGAGTGAGATATTACTTTGAAATAGTGGAAAATATCATTGACAGATTTTAGATTTTCTCTCTCTCTTTTTTTTTTTACAGAAACATAATCCATTTGTTTTAATCATCGTGGCTTAAATTATAATGATCTATCTACACAATGGAATGAAGTATTATTTTGAAATAGTAGGAAATATCATTAACAGATTTCAGATTTAATTTTTTTTTTTCTTTTCACAGAAACATGATCCATACATTTTAATTGTTAAACAAATCTATTGTTCATGAAATCATCGTGATTTAAATTGTAATAATCTGTATGTAGAAACATTTCGAACAATACACGCGAAAAATACTTTCAATGGCAACAACGAACGAGGGAATAAATTTTAACAATACGCGAGTTTAAAGTACAATCTCGAGTTGCGACTCGAGTATGTATGTAAATATACATAACGCAATGGCGTTAACGGCCATCAGTTAAATGTCATCGGTGTAAAGGTTAAAAGTTATTACAGTTTGAAAATTGCTAAATTATTTCGGTGTATATTGATACACGCCGATATTTACAATATTTACACTGTAATCAATGTTCGAATAATATTCCCCACGTTCACGTGACTATCGCGAACAAAACTCTCTCGTGCAACGATTGATATACTATATGTAATTCGTAACATTGGCAAATTAGCAAACTACAAATTACTGGGCTATAGACACGTCTCTCCTTTAATAACTATACACGAAACAGAGAAATTGGACAACGTCGAATAACATCAGCGAGAAACTTGACATTGAACAAGGGCACTCTGAATGGAAAAAAGATCAAATTTCACGGGACGAAATTTCAGTCACCGTACTAACGAGTTTATTACTATTCTTCGCAATGGTGAATCAACTGGCAACTCGCGATCAATTGAAACTATTATTTCTTTAATCTTTTTGGAAAAGATCAATCTCGTTTAGCAAAGTCTAAACAACTGCATGTCTTAGGGGCACGCAACTTTAAAGAAAAAAAAAAAAAAAACAGGAAAAACCGTTTATTTCAATTATTAAACATAAAATATTTCTCAAAATGGAAAAAAGTAGTATTTAAATAAATTCTTTATTACAGAGTGTGGACACAAATAATCCCACCGCCAACGAACGTTTTAACCTCTTCCGCTGTGTAACTGGTTCGCGGACCATAACGAGTGACCAAACCGTACACAATAATTCGCCTTTTTTTTTTTTAATTCGTCGGTATGTCACTGAATAGAAATTACTAAGAAGTAATGAATTTATTATTTGTTTTACCTGGGTCATGTTTCGATACACTTAAAACTGAGAAAATATTGCAATTTTCGCCCAAATGTTAGAGGTTAACCCGTTGCGCTGGCAAATGGTTCGCGCGGACCATAACGAGCGACCGAACCGTATACAGTAATTCATCGCTCTCTTTTCCTTTAGAACTCGTCGGTACGATGTCACTGGATAGAAATTACTGAGAAGTGATAGATTTATCATTTATTTTGCCTGGGTTATACTCAAATATACTTAAAACTGCGGAAATATTGCAATTTTGGGACAAATTCTAGCGTAAGAGGTTAACTCCTTGCGCCGACGACTGATTGCGGACCATAACGAGCGACCGAACCGTATACAATAATTCGTCGCTTTCTTTTTCTTTTAAATTCGTCGATACGATGTCACTGGATAGAAATTACTGAGAAGTGATAGATTTATCATTTATTTTGCCTGGGTTATACTCAAATATACTTAAAACTGAGGAAATGCTGCAATTTTGGGACAAATTCCAGCGTAAGAGGTTAACTGATTGCGGACCATAACGAGTGACCGAACCGTATACAATAATTCGTCGCTTTCTTTTTCTTTTAAACTCGTCGATACGATATCACTGGATAGTAATTATTGAGAAGTAATAAATTTATCATTCGTTTAGAGTTATACTCAAATATATTTAAAACTGAGAAAATAATGCAACTTTCGGCCAAATATTCTCGACGTGCGTCATTCCAGCGCAAGAGGTGAAATGAAATTCATTGAAACACACCTTTAGGTAGGTTAAAAAATATCCCATCGTGCATGTCAAAAAAAAAAAAAAAAAAATGTGGGACAATTTTAAATCTACCTAATCCTAAAGAGTTGAGGAAAGAACGAGATTCGCGAAATTTCATTTTGTGTGTTTCGTTACGTGTGGGTCGCCGACAAGTATTTCAGGCGCGAGGAAATATTTACAAATGATCGATCGGGAGGGGGAAAAAAACCGAAGATAATATTAATTAAATTGATCAACGGTGGCCTGGCAGGCGATTGCCCTAAGCGGATAGCTTCTGCGATACAAAATCGATGAGGCCCACTACTAACCGCATTAAGCTGTTGCATTATCAAAATTACCCCGTCCCTGTACCTCGCTTAATACCTAACACTGGCTAACTCGCGGCATACAGCAAGTCATACCTTTATAATACGCACACAGTGTCCGAAACTTTCCTAATTAAAATGGGACACTTGGAAATCGGACAGTTTGGTTTCCAAAATGAATCTTCAAATTTTACTTTATTGCTTCTTATTAATTTTTATTGTTAAATGCTTGAATTGTTAAGTTTTATTCATTCAATAATATAGATTTAAATTGCAATATTTTTACGACTTTTGCGAAAAACACTTTGAAGATGCAAAGCTTCGGAATAAAAAAAAAAATGTTCTTTTCGACTTTTGTTAATTTGACCATTGGGATCAAGGTTCGTAGAAATCACTATAGTCGGAAAATCTTCGTCTGTGAGAGGAAAGAGAGACAGCAGATGATGAACACTTTACTCGAGAAACTAGAGGAATCAAACGCTCGTATGAATGGATAAAGATCGGCTGTATGAATGATTTGAATAAATAACGACCAAGCTACTCGACGGATCTCTCCTACTCTATCGAGTGAATTTCAAGATCGCATGCCCGATAAAAAAAACCATAGTGCTGCAAGAAATATTGTCAAAAGAAATTCCCCTTTCGAAAGTTACAAAATCGTATACTACATAATAATAAATTATATATCTGTTTGATCGTAATTTAATTAAAACATTTCCCCTATACAGTCCGTATAAATCCCTAGAATTTCATTGTTCGATGCTACCAACTATACGTATTTTCTCGTTCACGTCAAAATTTTCATTTCGAAATTTTTTAAATCATCATTGTCACGTACCTTCTGACACGGTATTATCCACTTACGTTTCGCAAATTATCTTCCGCAAGTTTCGACGACACCCCCCCCCCCCCGATGAAAATAATCCGCGATACGCAGTGACGTACACGCTGCTCGTCAACGTCCGTCTCTTAATCCCGTTTGAAATGCGATAAAACGCGAAATTGCGAGATATTGTGCAGCTTCCTAATCTGGCTAATCGTATTTTTAACTGTCAAAACAGAGACAAATAAATACCGGTGTTGACGAAAGTTAAATTCGGCTGCGAGAGCTTACTTATACACTTAGTATCATTACAATTAATAAAATTACGTTAATTTTAGTATTTGCAAATTTCAGTATATTTTTAGTATATAAATTTTGATATAAATTCAGTATAATTTTGGTATATAAATTTTTATACAAATTTAGTATAATTTTAGTATATAAATTTTTATAAATTAGTATATTTGTAGTATATAAATTAGTATATTTTCAGTATACAAATTAATATATTTTTAGTATATAAATTAGTATATATTCAGTATATAAGTTAGTATATTTTCGGTATACAAATTAGTATATTTTTAGTATATAAATTAGTATATTTCCAGTATACAAATTCGTATATTTTCAGTATATAAACCAGTATATTTGTAGTATATAAATTAGTATATTTCCAATATACAAATTAGTATATTTTTCAGCATGTAAATTAGTATATTTTCAGTATATAAATTAGTATATTATTAGCATGTAAATTAGTATATTTTTAGCATATAAATTATTTTTAGTATGTAAACTAGCACATTTGTAGTATATAAATTAATATAAATTAGTTGTTAATTACTTTAGTTCTGTACCAATACCGATTGCCAAATTACTGATATAACTCATTTACACCGTATAACCTCAATCTTCTAGTGCAGCGGTTCTCAACCAGGGAGTAATAGCGAGAACAATATAGATAAAGGCGGAAAACATCAAAGAAATGGGGTTGAAATAAAAGCACAAAGACGAAGTTACAGAGAAAATCGGTCGTTAATCTAATTTCGCGACGATAGGGTGGGAGGGGGAAAAAAAAAAGAAACATCGGATACACCTACCGCAGCAACAACAACTGCAACGATACTAATGTGCAAAAGGCACGGAGGAGCACGAAAGAGGACGATTACTCGGGGTTATCGTAAGTCGCGAGTCGAAAAGCCTCGAGTGGAAAAACATAGAGAGAAGAGAGAGACTCGCCAGGCGAAGGCTGGACGATATCGTGACTATTCTTGGAAGCACCAGCGATGCGTTACACGGTCAGCGAAGAAAATTGTAGGGCTTACATGCTCCATGTCATTGCGTGACGCGAAATGACTCATGGGTTCGTGAACCTTATAGGCTAGAGAGCTAATAGGCTCCCTTAAATTCCCCCCTTTCGATACTTCCTCTCCTCTGGCGTTGCTTTATTTCAATATTCTTTCTCTATGTACAGGGTGACCACTGAAAGAGCAAGAAAATGGTCATTGAGGAATGTTGTTTCTCACGCGTGATACTGACAAAAACAAAAAAAAAAAAAAAAAATCCATCAATTATATTTCCAAATGAAATAACAAAAAATGAAAAGGACAAGTGTTTTATATCTTTCAGCGACCACAGTGTACATAGGAAAAAGGCGCGTTCAAAAGCCTAGAAACCACCGGAAGCCACCGAAGCACTAATTAAGACGAATCAACTGCCTTTCTCGCAAAATTTAACGCGTTTAAACATTTACAGTTTTTAGTAAAAACAGGCGAATCCGTCTCTCGTTTCGATGGAAAAACTCTCTCGTTTCCACAAGGGGAGCAGCAGCGATTATAACTCGCGGTTAATTGATACGATTGAACGTTTCCAGTAGCTGGCGATAAAAGTCGAGTGAAAGCGAACGAGCGGAATTAAACGCGCGTACATCCTTTCTTCGTTCCTCCTTTTTCTTCGCCCCCGGGTTGGAAACAAACTTGGCAAAGAGGAATTTACGCGAGCGGTTCGAAGTCCTGTTAAAAAGAAAAAAAAAAGAGAAAGAGAGAGAGAAGACGAAGAATCCAATCCGTCCGAAGTGGAATTATTCATTCATTCGGGTTGGAGGCGCTCGTTTGCAAACGATTTCCATATCGAACGGGGCCGTGCGCAATACCCTCCTTACCAGCCGCAACGATCAAATTAACCGGGCGCGTTAAACACGATAACATCGATGGAATCCGACCGAAGCGATCCAAGCCGATCTCGATAAAGTCCATTTATCTCTGCATAAGATTTTCGCCCGATTTCGCAACGATTTATTTTTACGCTTCGAACGTGTGTATTCACTTATCGCGAGGAGCGGAGAGCGCTTTCAGCTCACGGTGGAAAGTTTCACACGGTCGAGGTGGAAAATTTGGAAAATCCAAAGAATCGAAGAACAGGCAAAGAGATTTCCTACTCTCGGGAAATCTGCACGTGGAAAGTTCGAGAAATACTGCATAAAACTTTATCTCGATGGCACGTAAAATTGTATTTTTCAGATTCGTATCTTTTAAGATTGTCAATTGAGAATTTTCGACACCGAAAATCGGTGTCTATAGAGTTTGGAAAGTTTTCTCCAGAATTTTTTGTACCGATGTCTGTCTCAAAATTTCTCTCATCCAAAGGCAAGTAAGCTACAGAGATTTTTCTCTCGTGAAATCGAGGATAATATTACCGGTGAAACTTCGGTAGCAAATGTATAATTGAACGCGAGCCGTTAAATCGAAAGAAACGCAGAAACGGGAGTTTTCGCGGCGAAACCTCAATTTTTTAGCAGACGCGGTTCATTCGCGAGAGCGTTAAAACCGGCAGGCACGGTTGTTTTTAATCGTTGCGATTTTACAATTTTACAATCGTGCCGAGGTTCGTTATCAGCCCGTTTCCTGGTACGAGAACACGCGAGTTACCGTGTGCTCGAGGAATGTCGATAGCAGAGAACAATCTTCGGTATCCCCGTGAACCCGTGCGCGTCGCTTTTTTCTTTAAATCGCGCTGTTAAGCTGTTTTTCACTAAAAAAATTGTCGAAGACACAAAGTGTCCGATTTTATTTTGAAGCGAGGTCGTCATTAACGTCAAACTTTGGAGCAAAAAAATTTGTAATTACATAAACTTTCTATTATTGCGGATATCTAGTAACTATTGTAATCTAGTAACTATGTAGATGATATCTAGTAAGTATAATACCTAGCTAAATGAAAACTAAATAAAAGAAAATAAAACTATAACAATCTAATAATTTATAACCTAAAATTCCAATATTCTACTTTCTTTCTTTTTCACTTTGGAACAGAAAATTTTGCAATTTTTGAGATCGTTCTATCATTGCAGATACTAAATTCTGGAGTGGAAAGTCTGCAGAAAATTTGCAAGCTAGATTTCAAAAAAACTTACTAGAATCTAGTAACTATCGTAAGGTAGTAGATTCCATAATCTAAAATTCTATAATGAAAAAAATTCACTAAATTTGGATTACCGTATTCCACTTTCTTTCTTACTTGCAACTAAAAGCTTTGGAGCAGAAAATTTTGCAATTATGTTATCTTTCTAATATCGCGGATACTAAATTTTGGAGTGCAGTCTCCAGAAAATTTGCAAGTCAGATTTCAGAGCAGAAAATCCAGAAAACTTACCAGAATCTAGTAACTATCGTAAGGTATTAGATTCCATAACCTAAAATTCTATAATGAAAAAAATTCACTAAATTTGGATTATCGTATTCCACTTTCTTTCTTACTTGCAACTAAAGGCTTTGGAGCAGAAAATTTTGCAATTATGTCATCTTCCTATTATCGCGGATTCTAAATTCTGGAGTGCAAAGTCTCCAGAAAATTTGCAAGCCAGATTTCAGAGCAGAAAATCCAGAAAACTTACTAGAATCTAGTAACTATCGTAAGGTACTAGATTTCATAACCTAAAATTTTATAATGAAAAAAAATTCACCAAATTTGGATTACAGTATTCCACTTTCTTTCTTACTTACAGCTAAAGGCAAACGCAATTTAACGAACGAAGAGAGATATTTTCTAGCATGAGTGAATCCAGAAAACTCCTTGGGGGAACAGCCAATAGATTTTCCAGTAGAACTAGGAGGTAACAGTATAATCGCGCTATGGTAATCGTAGTACGTACGTAGTCGAGGCTAGTCCGAAACTATCGATTACAGAGGCATAACGCGTGCATCTATATCAACCCTTTTAGTGGCAAGCGGCGATGTATCGCCCTTTGAAATATAGTACGTAGCCAGAAGTGCCACCGAAGATATATCGACGCTTCCGTAACCGTTTAAACGACCATTGCTAATTTACTATCCTCTTTCGAGCTGCTTTCAACTTTCCTATATCGTTCTTTACCTCGATATCGAGCTTCTGCAACGCCATTTACAGAGTGGCCGATCTTTCTTCTACTTTCATTTGGAATTCTGATTTTTAATTTTGGAGTGAGAGATATTCGGAGCAGCCAATTTCTTTCTTTATTTCTCCACTTTGAAAACAGCGTCGATTCTTAATATTTCGTTCGAGAACTGAAACATCTTTCTTCAAGGTTTTTAACAATTTCTGAAGAGACTCCCTTTTAAATTACAAATGTACAAAATATTCCAAAATTCACTGGGAATGATGGTGGAAAAATTTTGTCTAAATCTGTCACTGACGAGAAAACACACCCAAAGATCGAAGGAATCCCGAGTCTAGACGTTCTACGAGCGAATCAAATAATATGATCTTAGGGAACAGAAATTTCTGAAAAGAAAAGGAGTGAAAATTCGCATTCCATCGGACCAAGCGATAAGTATCGATAAACATTTATTCGTCAAAGTCTACTAAGCACGGTTTGCCCTATAAATAAAGAGCCGATAACTTATAAATAAGCGCGGAGTTATCAAGGGTAGATAAATTCGAGGGAATTTTCTAAAGAAAATTCTATGTTCCGCGAGACTGAACGATGCGGGTTGTAAACTTCCAAATCCAAGAAATTTCACGTGCGTATAACATCGACGTGATTAATTTTAAACTTGTATAGATTAAACAGCTTGCAATTCGATTCAATGGGCGAAATAAATTTCCGATTGGACTCTATATCATAAAAATACGAACTTGCACGAACGTAGCCAACTTACGAGACAGAGTGCAAAGAACTGTAAAGTATAGAGAAGGTATTTTTACATACATAACCTCAACACAAGTTCAAACTTACAAATCTTAAAGTTTAGAATTCATTGTAAAATCGTTGAAAACGATTTTTCTATTTCGCAGAAATATGAATTGACACGGATACGTGCAGCCTAGTTATGGGACAAAGTACAGAGACCTATAGAATGTGGCGTAGAAAGAATTTTTATATACATAACCTCAACATAGCTAATTTTCAACTCGTAAATTAAACGATTTACAATTTACTTGTAACATTTCATGGTTGAAACGAATTTCTATTTCATACAAATACGAATTTACATGAACACACGCAGCCTACGTGTAGAACAAAGTGTAGAGAAGCACAAAATGTGGAGCAGAGAGAATTTCAGCGTACATAACCTCAATGTAGTTTCAAACCTGCAAATCTTAAAACTTCAGAACTCGCTGCAAGATTCGATAGCTGAAACGTTTGCTATCTTGCAAAAATATGAATTAGCACGAATACATGCGATCTAGTTAGGGGACAAAGTGTAGAGAACTACAGAACGTGGAGTGGAAAGAATTTTTATACACATAACCTCAATGGTTTACAATTTATTGCAAGACCTCACGGTTAAAGCAAATTTCTGTTTCATAAAAATACGAATTTACACGAACACACGCAGACTACGTGTAGAACAAAGTGTAGAGAACTACAAAATGTGGAACAGAGAGAATTTCAGCGTACATAACCTCAATGTAGTTTCAAACCTGCAGATCTTAAAATTTAGAACTCA
>JAWNGG020000454.1:67418-118993 GCA_036937485.2 Tetragonisca angustula
GACAAAGTGCAGGGAACGTGGTATAGGACAAGAGAGCGGTGGAATGTGGAGCAAAGATCGAATCGACGCCAGCTGAACAATGACGCGATAAAATGTGGAAAAAGTACATCCAGTCTGGAACAACGCGGATATGACGTGTGATACACTTTCGTTACGTCATTTCTCGCGTAGCGAGCGTTACAAATGATTGCATTAGTTCATGAGTCACTCTCGCCTCGCCGAGCGAACGTAAAAGTAATTTTGCACGGAACTCTGGTTCTATAGACATCAGGAGTGGGGGGGCATGCACTACACCTTTGAGCGCGATACGCGTAATTACAACGATACCATCTCCGAACGTCGTTTTTGGGGACATGTAATTTTTATTTAAAGAACATTCGTTTGTTGGCGAACGTTTTACAATCCTTGTGAAGTTGGAAATTTTCTGTTGGACAAATTTGGAAAATGCGGAGAAGAGGAATCCCAGATACAAAGAGAAGAGGGTTCTCAAGTTTTCGAAAGTATCTAGATTTCTGACACTTGAAGATCAGATTTTCTAGTCTAGGAAAAAGAACTTCCAGTAAGTTCGAATAATGGCATGAAGGAGGAAATTAGTGGGGAAGCTAGATCAAGACACTACGATGCACCATTCTATCTATTTATAGAGGCTAAGGTCGATATTTATCTGAATCAGCGTGCATCCAAATGATACGCAGTAAAATCATCTCCGCCAGCTCTATTCCCCCGATGACGTGCAACGCCATCATGAAACTCGACGACGGCTAAAACATTTTTTACTGTCCTTGCAAAAGTTGCTCAACTTGCTGACTCGCTTGAAACGCAAAACACACACACGCTGAAAAATACTGACAGACCATCGTACGCGAATCATTAAAAATAATATTTCTAACCAAGGTACTTGTTAGGTACGACATTTAAATACATTTAATATATTTTATGACATCTACACAAATTATTAAAAATAATATTTCTAACCAAAGAACTAGGTATAATATTCAAATATATTTAATAATATTAAATACATGTAATAATATTTGATAAATATTTAATTTAAATATATTTAATAATATTTAAAAAATACTAATATATTTAATAATATTTAATAAATATTTAATTTAAACGTATTTAATATATATTATAATATCTGACAAATTCTAAAGAGAATACATACACGTTTCTAACCGAACAATCTAATAATAATAAAAGTATTGAATATAAATTCTAAAAATATTGCCCTCCCAACCAACAATTCTACGAATAAAAATGTTACGAACATTACCGACCAAAAACACTTTTTCTTCCACCGCGCGAAAATAACCAAACGAAATACTGAAAATGGTTCGACAGGCTGTCATTCGTCACGTCGAGTTTCCTTATTTATCGTTTGTCATTGTTACACCGTTCGAACTTTTTACTTTTTTTTTTTTTTGTAGCACGTGATATTTCCCCCGGAATCTACCTCGAGGGAAAAATATTTTTTTCTCCCCTTCCCCCCTCCCGACATACCCGGGGCTCTTTCTCGTTATCTCATATCTCGGATATTGCGTCACGCCTGAAAATATGCACGAAATTTCCAGGACTTTGTAAGTTAGTTCACTCGCCGATTGGAATTCGCTTTTTATCGGAGAACAGAGTGAGCGCGCGCGAGAGAGGGAGAGGAAGAGGGAGAGACGGAAAAAGAAAGAAAGCGTAAAAGAGCGGTGGGGGGAGGAGGGGGGGGGGGCGGTTGCCAATATCGTTCAGGCTACAATCTTTATTCATGTTATAATTTAAGTCGAAACGAACGTGATGAAATGACCATGTATAAATATATATATATATATATATATAAATATAAATATATATATATATAAATATATATATATATATATTGTTCTTTTTTTATTTATCTCGTTCATAACAGATAAAAAAAAGTTGATCAGAGATACATATATATATATATATACACACATAGCTTTCAATGATCGACGTATCGCATTAAAAAAAATCCCGCTTTTACGTCACGTCTAATTTTTTTTTAATCCGTTATTAAAAATAGAAATCAATCAGTAAAACATATTCGGTTTATTTAATTGCATCGATGAAATTTACTTCTTTTTTTTTCATATTTTGGTCAACAACGTTTCGTGAAATTAAGTAACAAAGAAATAAATATCGATTTACCGAATTACATTAAAAAAAAAAAAAAAAAACTGAAATTAAAAAATTTCGTTGTCTTTTGATTGAATTGTCTCGAATTGCGACGTGGGCGAGATAATTGAATAACAGGTTCACTCTGTTAATGTTATTTATAAAAGTAAAACGACTCCAATTTGCACGGTTCGTTCTTCGACCGGTCTACCGGTTGAACGCCGAATCCCGCGGATAAATAAATTGACGTATCGAATTTCAGAAACTCGACTAAAAATAACTCGCGTTAAATTAGCCACGCGGTGGCTTTCAAACTCGTTATCTACTTCGCCTCTGATAACTCGCCACCTTCGCCAGTCCCGTTTCCAGCGAGCTGCCGGCGAGTTTCATTATTTCGACCACGTTAAATTCATTAATTCGCCGGATAAATGTTTCAAACGCGGATTTTGAACGCGAAGACCCCCGCCCTCTTTGTAAGAATAAAGCGAAGCCCGGCGCTCGCAAATTAAATTAAATACGAATACGAGCGGCCAGCAATGAGCCTCGTTTATTGAAATAATTATTTTCCGCAAATGTGATTTCAGCTATGAAACGCCCAGTTATAACCAGTTTCCACGAAAACGAACGCCCTCCACTACCGTGGAGACTAAATTCACGGGTCACGTGACAGCTCGCTGCATTCTTCGTCGACACCGATTCGACACCGTCAACAATTAGCCGCGTTTCCAACGCTGCTGATTTGTGTTAACAATAAATCTAAATGACAGAAAACTGCTCAAACATAACCACAAAATCACAAAATTGCGCGTGAATTTAACCGTAGAATGACACGATGTGTATGTGTGTGTATATATATATATATATATATATATATATATATATATATATATATATATATATATATATACATATACATCTGTTGAACCGTCAAATGCTACACTAGGGTTTTTTAAGTTAGCCGCGATACATTCTTTAATATACTTTCAGTTACTAGAAAGAAAAAAAAAAGAGTTAAGAAAATCTTACACGGAAAAATACTACGCACATGATTTTGTAAAATTTCTGCAAATTCTATAAATAGTGAGAATTTTTATAAATGTTCTAGTGGTTTTTATAAACTTTCTAGTGATTTTTACAAATTGACTTGATGCAATGATCTAGCTCGCTTCTCTCTCTCTCTCTCTCCTAATTCATTCATACGATTCTACTATATACAACTATATACAAGATAATGAATTATTCATTTCATTAAGTTATTGTTTCTAGTTACTGTTGTTAAATATTTCTTTGCCTTCCATTTATCATTGGACGGTTTACTGTCAAATTTCAAATGACGTAGAATATTGAAATCAAATCGATATACACGAAAATTATTTTTTTCTGATGTCAAATACGTTTCTAGTTCCAAAAATTAGGATCACACTAGGGCATTCTACGACTTGAACTTTCTACTGTTCAAAATTAAATTCATACTTCTCGATCTTGCGTACACATCAATACAAGTTTTTCGGAGAATGAAAACAATCGTATATTATTTTTATTGTACAGAAAATTTTAAAAAATACGTGAGTAGAAAATTCAGTAAAATATTTGTAGTAGAGAGAAATACGAGTGATTTCCCAAATACGATAAACTACGCCGCCTCGTCGAAGTTCCAAGAAATACAATCGGTCTCTGTAAAACGGTTTGTTGTCGTTTACAAGACAAAAATTTTTGTCTCGTTGAACGTACGCGCGATACGCGAATACGCG
This sequence comes from Tetragonisca angustula, assembly GCA_036937485.2. Lineage (NCBI taxonomy): Eukaryota > Metazoa > Arthropoda > Insecta > Hymenoptera > Apidae > Tetragonisca > Tetragonisca angustula. The sequence continues at coordinate 71,300 of JAWNGG020000454.1, forward strand.
ATTGCTACTGTACAAATATATACTTCTAGACACGAGAAACAAAAGCGTCGTCGTTGCACGTTGCTGAGTTTCTTTCTTCTCGAGTCACTTCCTGCGCCGCCGGTGACTCACGTGAATCACCGAACAGTCAAGAAGAAAAAGAAGACGAACGAACAGGCGAAAGTATTCGCGAGCCCTCCTTGCGCATTCAGCTTCGTTTCGCCTTTCGTGTTACGCGAAACTGCATTCAAAATCATCAATTTTTCCCGCGAATCGCCGCTACGCTTATCGCGAGCTCGATAGGTCGAGACGTAACGACCCGATGGAACAGATAACCGAACCTAACCTATAAGGGAGACTTGGCCCCTTTCCAGCCATCCAAACGACATCGCGACTTTGACACGAGAAAACCGGCGTGTACGCATGAATGAAACATCCCCGCACGAGAACGACAACCAATGTACGTAGTTGACGAAAGATCGACACGACTGTGAAAAGAAGTCGAGGAAAAAAATGGACGAGACGACAAAGACGGTGAAGGTAGGAAGACGGTGTCGTCTGAATTTCGAAAATCTAACGAGGCACGTAGCGAGACACCGCCTCGGAAAACGCGCGGGCGGCCACCGTGTACGATTTCCGGCGGCGTTTGCCTGGCGTGCCACGCCACGACGACCTCACTGGGGGTATGGGGACGCTGTTCTTTTTTTAGAGAACTACGTTATCCCTATAGAGGGACATTGGTCTTTTCTATCCCCCTTACCTTGCGCCTTCAAAAATATTCGTTGAATCCCGTTCGACGTATGCACCCGTGTATCCCTCGGATCTAATGGCCCTCTCGTTGCACTCGTATACGTTGCTCTCTCTCTCTCTCTCTCTCTCTCTCCCTTTGTCTCTGTCTCTTTCTCCTTTCTTCCTCGCGCACTGTCTCCGTCTCTCTCCTCGTTTGCTCGCTCGCTCGCTCGATCTCTATCTCTCTCGCGTTCCCTGTCCTTGTTCACAGCCCACTATATCCCAATCTACGAGAGATTCTCTGGCGATTACTCGCTTCCTACTCCTGTGCTGCTCGGTTCGTCGTCCCGTACGCGTAGCAAACACATCGAAAGTGATCGTGGGGAAAATCCGTGGACTGGTGCCACCGGTGAATAATACGGTTCGCCACGAACGAAACGAAACGTGGCCGAGAAACACTGGTGGCTGGAGAATATTCCGCGCTACTCACAAAAGTCTCACGCGGTCGCGGGTGCACCAAAGCTCCTCACAGGGCACGGTCCTTGGCTCGTACTCGGTCGCCTCGATGAGCCGATATAATCATTGGCTCGAGGCGGCTTCTCCACGCACTACCGGGTACACAACTTCAGTTCGGGTGGACGCTTTTCCCAGATACGCACGACCGATTTCGATGTGGTTCCTCTCCGTTTTCTAAAGCACTTTCACGAAAAAGCAGCACGACACCAGCCCACGATTCTACCGTTATCTAGGGCGATGCCTCTCTGCTGCTCGCCGCTTTGCCCTCTGTCTGGGACTATGCCACTACGTAGATTGCGAAGAACGCCGTGCTCGATGCTGAATACGCAGCACGCAGCTACTTTACCGGCCAATGGCGGCAGATACTTCGTCGGTAACAATTCAAACATGGCGTCTCGCTATCGCGCAAAATTTCAAATCGAAATTGTAAATTCCGTCGCACACATTGTTGTGTTTTTTAGATATATGTAAACGTTTATTAACAATTTTTAGCGTAACATACCGGAAAGATAGTCAGAATTTGAACAGCGAGAAATGCATCGTTTAATTATTAGCGATTGCAGTAAGCTAGCGATTCTCGTTATACTTTCATCTTACTCTAATAATAACGAAGTTCTATTTTATCGAAGATCTCTTCCCGTTTTCTCAATCCTCCAATTTCTATGATTCAAATCGGAAAATCTTTTTATCACTATTAATGGAAAACAACTTTCCAAAGTTTTGTTTTGGAGCAATTATTTTTCTTATTTATATCGTAATTTTTTTAATCATATTGTATTAATAACAAGATTTAATGATATGAAGATTATGTAAATACAAACATTCTAAAGTTACAATACCAGAAAAAAAGCAGTTTTAAAATAAATGAAATCGAGAATTTCACCGACAATATTAATTAATTGTGAATTATCACACTGAATATACATTAGAATTTACAAATTATCAATTTTTTCGTATTACAGAATATAAATTAAATATGGCATCTGTATTTCGAATTGAAAAATGTCATTGTGGTTTCCATGGATTTGTAACTATTTGCTAGTTACATTTCTCTTCTAAGAAAACTCACGTAATCATATTCAAATTCTTTTCGGTAGACGTTTAGTTTTCCGTTTTTTAATCGTTTTTCGTGCTTTGTTTTTGATCTTTCTACTAATTTATAACAGTGCACTTCGTTTTAATTTTTTAATTACCATAAGTTACGCAAGAAACACTGCAATTTTGGTGAGTTCTTACAATTTTCAAATTCCACTATCATTATATCTTGCGCCAAAGAAGAATTTATAATTCTTCATTTATGATTCATAAATAAATATTTATTATTTGTAACTATTTTAACGTACATTAAATATTTTACATTTAATATTATAACTGTGCGTTGATACGTCTATACGCGTATTTAAACTGTATAAATGTATGTGTACATACATATTTCTTACTCTAAAATAAAATATTTAAATAATTTTCTCATCTAAGATTTAAACAAAAAGTACAGAAAACTAGAATCATTATTTAAAAATAATTTTTTTATTGTTTCTTAATTATTTACGTACATGAACGGCATCTTTCACGTAACTGTGTAATGTAATTTCGACAATATATTTCAGTCTTGTATTTATACTAGTTTTTTTTAATTATTTTTCTTTAATATTTAATAAATAACAAATACATACTATTTCATAATGTTTAAAGTTAATAAAAAACAATACAAAATTTTCATAAACGTTTGAGGTTATGTTCGAATTATTTTGAATTAATTTACTAGTCATTATTCGTTAATTCAGTAAGTGTTATTTTTAATATTTGGTGATCTCGCTCTTCTCGTTCAATTCAAGGGAACAATTCTCCTCTTCAATTTTTCGTATAGTATTTATTCGTTAAAAATGGAAGCAAAGAGAAAACGTCGAAAGTTAAAAATTGCGAGTCAAGCCGAAATTCTACGATCACATCAAAGAGACGGTGACTTTGTAAAATATTTACGAGAGAAAATTGCCGATGTTCTGCAAATTCTTGAGAAATGGACTGGATTGCTACCTCTTATGCACTCAGATATTCCATTCAAATTGATTTATTTCTTTTTTACCACGGGAATGGGAAACCAAACATTAGGAGAAGAATACACTGGCATCGTGCAGGCCAATTTAAATGCTCAAAAAGTTCCATCTATATATGTATGTTGAAATACTACAAAATGAATGCATTATATTTTATTAACACACAATATTTACTTACTATTTAGGCAAGGCTGCTAGCAGTAATTTTAGAATGTCTTGGAGAGAAAGGATTGATAAGATTGTTAAAAAAGTTAGAATTATCCGTCAATCATCCTTATAGCAAATTAACTCCTGCAGCTGTAACATTTTTAAATTCTTTCATAACAAAAATGTATACTATGATACCTATTTTCATATTGATGCACAAGGGATTATTTTATATGTTTGGTCGATATTATAGCTTAGGTAAAAGAATAGCACATATAGATTATGCAAAGGTAATTTTTGCAAAATGATATTACACTAGTGACTGAGATGTACTTTGTACTATTTCTTTTTCAATTTGAAGGTATATGGTCAGAGGCCTACTGATACTATCAGTTGGGGATTGAGACTATTAGGAATTGCTACTTTCGCACAGTGTATGTTAAAAATCTGGCAAACAAACCATAGTGAAAAGTGTTCTGATAAATACTTAACAATTGATGAGAGACAAAGTATGCTGATGTGTCAGTTGTGCCTTGAAAATGTGCCAACTACTACCACACCTTGTGGTCATTTATTTTGTTGGTTCTGCCTTACTGATTGGTTAAATACTAAATCACAATGTCCGCTATGTAGAGAACATGTTATACCTTCTAGGATAGTGCATGTAATGAATTTGTAAATATTTTTGACTATTTATAAAGAGAAATTAATAAATTAAAATAACATGCAACATTTTTTTAAAAATAATTATTAAATTAACTATTTTATGCATTTTAACATTCTTATAATTTTGTTTCTCCCTTTTTTTTTTTATATTAATCACTATCCATCTGTGCTAATAATAGTTTTATACAGATGGTAAGTACACATATACGTATCGTCAGTAAATCGTAAAGAAAAAAACTAGTAACACGCGCACGCATTTACATATATATATATATATATATATATATATATATACACACACACATATAAATATTATATATATATATATATATGTATATATATACAAAAATATCAAATCTTTATTCATATTATACGTATACACGCTATTCTTTTTCTTTTTTGTATAACAACGCATTATTCACATAAACGACAATGTACAATTGTTTTATTTTTATTGTATAGCGCTTTTTATAAAATCCTGAACTGAGTCAAGGAATTGATAACAATAAATTCATAATTAGGAAGATAGGAAGAAAGGAAAAGGAGAGAGAAGAGAAATTAATAATGTTATAGTCATAAGGTTGTGCTTTGTGACGAAAATATTCCAGTAATGGTTTGAAGCATCTGGATAAGATTACCTGATGCAGAATTTTCTTTCATTTGAAATCCAGTCTGACTATAAGCGGTGTAAAATGCATTTCTTAGAAAACATAACTTGTCTTTGCGGGAGCTAGAACAAAAACTTCAAATATACATGGAATTTATAGTTCCTTTGTAACTCCTGTTAACAGAAAAATATCTTGTGATACTTACTGTGTCACTGACGATAATATCTCTCTCTCTTTAAGCGTTCTGCTCGAATCGGTAATAGATTCGGAGGACTCACTAATTGTACTAGATATCGGTTGTTCTATAAGCGGTTGTTCAGTAGTAGTCGTAGAACCGTGTAAACTTCCGGTTTCGGTAACTATCTGCCATGAGCCAGCAGGCGTGGTGGATTCGGTTCGTTGTCGACCTCCAGGTACCTCAACGGGAGAAGTCTGACCATGTGGCACAGATGATTCGTGAGCAGTTTCTTCTTTGTTCGGAGAAGACGGCAATGATGGCGCCTTTCTATAAAACCAACACTTAAATTAATCGAAGAAAAATATATAGTGTTAGACATGATAAGAAAGTATATGTACCCATTACTAAATTCTTCAGTTTCTGGAGGGGGATTAGTCCGAATTATTTTCGGTGGTGATTTATTTTGGTTATCTCTGTCATCTCTGCTATTTCTGTTACTATCAGAACCACTGGCACTAATACTTGGGTCCTCTGTCTCCAGTTCCATAGGAAATATGTGTTCGTACTCCAAATCACTAATGCTAAAGTTGATGCTAAAGTCTTCATCACAAAATTGTTATATATGATAAGAAAGTATATGTACCTATTATCAATTTCTTCAGTTTTTGGAGGTGAATCAGGCCAAAGTATTTCCGAATATTTATATTTCTTATCTTTATCATCTCTGCTAACTCTGCTGTTTTTGTTACTATCAGAACCACTCGCACTAATACTTGAGTCCCCTGTTGCCGGTTCCGTAGTAAATGTAGGTTGCACTACCTGCGAATTACTATCGGACGAATTTGATTTGCTATCATGCTTAATGTTAAAGTTGATGCTAAAGTCTTCATCACAAAAGCGTTTGATATGACAAGAAAGTATATGTACTTATTATCAAATTCTTCAGTTTTTGGGGGTGAATCAGGCCAAAGTATTTCCGAATATTTATATTCCCTATCTTTATCATCTCTGCTAGCTCTGCTATTTTTGTTACTATCAGAACCACTCGCACTAATACTCGAGTCTCCTGTTGCCGGTTCCATAGTAAATGTGGGTTGCACTATCTGCGAATCACTATCGGACGAATTTGATTAGCTATCATGCTTAATGTTAAAGTTGATGCTAAAGTTTTCATCACAAAAGTGTTTGATATGATAAGAAAGTATATGTACCTATTACTAAATTCTTTAGTTTCTGGGGGTGAATTAGTCCAAATTATGTCCGCTGATGAATATTTATCTTGGCTATCTTTACCATCTCTGCTAGCTCTGCTATTTTTGTTACTATCAGAACCATTCGCAGTAATACTTGGGTCCCCTGCCACCAGTTCCATATCAAATATGGGGTGCTTTATCTCATCGTCATCATTAGACGAGCTTGACTTGCTGTCACGCTTGTAAAAGTCTTGCTTGATGCTAAAATCTTCATCACAAATGTATTTTAAAAAATAAAAGCAAAAGAAGAATATTTCTTCTCCTTTGCTTAGTCGATCCTGTAAATCATGGCCAAACAGCATCCAATCATATGCTATGGTATAGTAAAGCATCTGGTGCGCGTCCAATGATGTGTGAATTACATTGTCAGCCCACAAGCTGAGTCTTAACAAAGAAATAAATAAAGGTGTACGATCCCATCCTGTAAATATAGTTTAATTCTAATTATATTGCGTAACCGTTAAATTAAAAATCGTTCTGTATTAAGAAAAAAGCATACCTGAGATACAATGAATTAACATTCCATTACTACTCTTACTCAAATACTTTAATATGAGTTTTAAATAATTTTGAGTTAATACAAGTATATCCCATTGTTGATACTGATCCCAATCGATTTCTAACTGAGAAGAAATTTTATCTTCTGGCACTTTGATTTCCGCGTCTACATAGGACTGAGACCAATCAAATATCAAATTGTCGCCGACATAGTCATTCTCTCTAAATCCTTTAAAGAATTCACATCCAGGGTACGGCAGTGAAATTATGGAGAAGTCGGAATATCTACCGAATTTGTCTACTTTCTCCGAGGATGACACACTGGGTACCGAACAAAAGAGCTCTGTTTAAGGTCCTCTAAAAGTGGATTCATAGAATAAAAACTGATCATGCTATTAACTGCTATGAAACTTTATTGACTCTGTGAAGAACTGAAGTATTGCTATCCTAGATCTCTTAGTTTTTTTCTTTTTTCTTTTCTTTAACTTGTCTGTGTCCAATGAATTTGACCACAGTAAAATTGATGACATTCCTACTACATTTAAGCAATAAAAACAGTTTAAGCTACAATATTATTTGAAAATTTGTCTCATAAGATATTTCAAGTAGTTAATACTGATCTTATTTCCACTGATATTACAAGCAGTGCTAAAGTAAAGAATGAAAAAGAGAACCATGAGAATTGATTTACTTACTGGAATCCATATTTGACCTTCTTCTTCTCAACCATAAAATCAATAATAATTCCTACATTAAAAGTTTTCAGAAGTTTGATGTCCTTATTTCTAACTTTATCAAACAATTTCCACTGACTAGATTGAGAACTACTCTCAGAAAGCTCAGTTTCGTCTATTTCTTGCTCAGTTTCATCTACTTCTTCCACAGTTTCATCTACTTCTTGCTTCGTTTTATCTACTTCTTGTTCAATTTCGCTATTATTTTCGCTAGTAGGTAAGAAATAATCTAGCCCACTTTTACCATAAATTTCTACTGCACCGGATAAAGTAGCCGATCTGCATATATGTCTACCTTTATACATTATTACCGGCAGTGGAAATCTTGAACGACATCTGGCAATGTTAGCCTTTTTCATCAAATCCTTCAGTTTATTTATGTTTGCGTATTTATTCATTATATCTTCTTCTGTGCATGGTGGTGACGGCGGGACATCAATAACTTTCGGATCCCTATATTTGTCGATTTTCTCCTTCTCTAAAATGATAAGATGGGTAGGATAGTGTGAACAGACATCACCTGTAGTATTATGTATGATAGAATATTTATAATCTATATCAATGAGACTCAGACATTTTTGGATGATATCTTGACTCTAGAAACAAAAAAAAAATATTTAACATCCTAAAGGAAAAAGATTAATCCACAGGAATGTTCAAATAAAAAAAAAAAATTACCATACTGTCTGCTGCTGTGGCTCTATAAGTGTTTTTCGAGAAGTATATGATAAGTTGTTTTAATTCTGGAATCATAATTTTTGCTGGCTCCATTGGAGACATGAGTTCAGAGATTGTTTTATCCATACTTTTAAATAAATTAAATTTTAATTTCTAAGGTGATCCTAACTTTCTATAATTTTCTTAAGGATGCTTGTGAATTGTTAACCAATGTCTTGCACATGAGAGAAATGGCGCAAATACTGTATTTAAAATATACCACATCACAATTTATAGGTATTTTTTCTATTTGTCATGATTTCTCCTTAAGTTTAAAGGACATCACTTTCGATGTAAACATAATGAGATTCTAAGGTTTACAAGAGCATTGTTTCAGTTATAAAATACATGAAAAACTTTAGCTTCAAAATACGTTGGCGATTTTATTTAATATAAAATAAAATATTGTTTATAAAAAAAACTCATGCTTATCTTAGAAAAATAAAAAGTAATAAAATTACAGAAGAAAGCATGAATCTCACCTCAAGAAACGTTTTAATGTTTGTATTATTTTCAAATAAATATAAGTGATCAATATTGTTAAATAAATAATATACAGTTGCACCTTATATATTAACAGTACTATTATTTCTCTTTTTTTTTGAAAAATTAAATTTACAATCCTTAGATTGAACAGATATATATATTTTTTTTCTTTGACACGCGTATCATAATAAATAAAATAGTCTTAAATTTATAAAGTGTCGTTTAACAAGCTTTACTTTTTATATACAAATTAAAGTAATGAAGAAAATTCGGTAACATCTCAATCATCAGTATTTGAACATCATATGCTGTATCTCATTAGTTTCCGCAAATTCGGCAAATTTACACTTGATAATTTCACTCTTCTATTGTTTCCTTTTATTATTATTTTTGTTTCTTCTTCCTCTTCTTCTTCTTCTACATCTTCAACCGTTAAATTCAAATTTCGAACCCGTCGTGCCGCAAAATTTTCTCCTTTTTATTTGATGATACAGCGGAAACCAAACAGAGGTGGTCTGTTCCGTTTACAAAAAGAATCGTTAAGCAGAGATTTGAGCAACAATAATCGTAACAACGGATATAGAGAACGCTTTCGTTAGAGCGACTTAACCTTCAAATCGTGCACGCTGCCTTCATCGTAACGAACACACGTTTCATCCGTTGCCTGGACAAAATTCATAAGAAAGAAAATAAACATCCATCCAAATGGTAGTTCGAACGTGAAAACAAAAAGTCTGTCACGGATAATATCCATGGTATCTCATCGTCTTCCGATCTTGATGGGGATTCGACGAGATAACCTAAACATCACACCCGAGGAAATATGTTTCACGTTGCACGCGTCAATTTGAATCTGTCCCGAATGTACTGTCATCCTTTTTCGCTTTGTTTGTTACGTTCTCTCGGCTGTACACCGAAAAATAGATCTTATCTCTTACCGTTCACGCGTCGCATTAAAAAAAAATAGTTATTCAAACGACAAGAGAGCATGCCTCTCTTCCTCTTTGCCTGTCGATTTGGCTATAACGTAGCGCAGTACATCGACCTTGATTTCTTGTCCTTTCACCCACGCACCTAATAATAATCTCGAGAAAAATAATCTCGGATTTTGTGTGAAACGAAAATGTCTCTTTTTCCCTCGTACGACACACCAGCAGTGAAAACAGGCTGTCCGGTTGGCCGAAAGCACGAGGTGAAGGCGTAGAAAGATAACCTATTTCGGCAATGTGGAGACCGCGTGCTTTTACTGCGATACTGTTGCCAATTTTATACTTATAAAATTTGATACAATCGTTACCAATGAATACAAAGTGTGGAATTCTTTTATCAGAAAAATTAGAGTAAAAGATATAATATCAAAAAATATCAGGTTTTTATTCAATAAATTTTGTAAAACTTTCGGAAATATATATATATGTAATATTTTTATGAATGTTATGAAACAAGTTCTTTTGAAAGCTAATAACGCAGACGTAGTATGACATAGGTTCTTTTAGATGTTGGTATTTTCTCAGTCTCAAATATTACGGTTCTTTTCAAGATTTGTTAATTTCATTTTACATCGAGGAATACTGTTTATTACATATTCATTTATGCAAATAGTTCCAGCAAGTCCTCTTCGAGTTCCGCATTCGTTTAGCTATCAATGTAAAATTGAATTCATTCGTTCTGTATAAAAATTTGTATAAAATTTGTAAATTATATTGTATAAATTTCCGCCATCTTTTTCTGATTCTAACTAATTTGAAAAGTCAGTATTCGAAAAATGATTTATTTCAATTTGTACGAATATGAACATTTTCATCGTATGTATTGATTTTGAATTTGAAATATTATTCCACATTATTTCTCGTCAAGTGAAAAAAAAAGTGTAAATACCAATCATGAAACATTTACATAAAAACGTAACCGAGAATTCTCTGTTTATATTTGTTAATCGACAGGTTATACATGTTTAAATTTTCAAATTCTAAGCTTCTACAACAATTTTTCTGCGAATTGTATCAAACTGATCCTTCAATATCTAAATAACTCTCTCTCAGATTATTCGATAATTCTAATAAATTCAAAAATCATTTTCAATAAAAAACTGCTTGACGAATTGACTTCGGTCCAACGCTAGGCAAAATTTGATTGTAAACATCGAACAATCCATCCGAATAGAAGGTTATTCGAATGGTTCATCCCTAAAAAAAAAAGAAAAAAAAAAAAAAGAAAAAAAAATTGTTTCACTATGCGAGATTGATTTGAATTTATAAAATTCTGAATTCCGCCGTCAGATGTCGGAACGCATTCCTGCCAGTCTGCGATGAACGCACGACGCGGTGAGGGCACCTCCGGTTCCAGCGGCGTGCGCATGCGCGGCCGTTCGAGCGGTTCTGGACAAACGATCCGGCGGAATTGGAACGCAGGAACGATCGTGAATCAGAACTGGCACTCCGGTTGAGAGGTGGCAGTAGACGCAAGATGGCGAGTACGCGGTAAAACGGTGTATCGCGCCGCGGTTGATCGTTCGTCGACTTTTTTTTTCCCGGAGGAACAGAGCGTCTATCCTGCGTGATACTCGCGTTGGTTATGGGGACGGGGGCGTTGCTTGGCGTGGCGCGTGTTGATAGTGGACGCGCGTGCCATTCGTGATCGTCGTTGGTTTATCTTATCGCGTTGGGGGAACGTTGACGGAGCACCAGTACCGAACGAGTTGCAGGACGAAAACGTGTGTGCGCGCGGGGCTCAGTGAAAGTAAACAAACGGTAATGAGTGCGGTACTGGGAAGTGTCGGTGACCCGGCCGGTCTCCTGGACCCCGACGTCGAGAGCATCCTCGAGGAGAAGAATCAGTTGATCAGCCGGCAATATGCAGAGATCGAGAGGCTGCAGCGTGAACTCTCGGAGGTCATCGGCGAGCGTGACGCCCTGCTCTGTGAGGTGTCAAAATTCAAGTTCGAGCGCGAGATGACCGATCTCACACGTCTATTGGATGACAGGTATGTTCTTTTCGAATTACGTTCTTCTCGATCGATCTGCATTTGTCTTTTCGATTTATTCGACTTACGGAACGCGATTTATGCCCGTGTAACGTGAAAAACGCTGTTTATAGAATGTGCGTTGTAGTCCATAGATTCGTTGAAGCAACCACTTAGCTGTTGCTTAGATGTGCAAGTGCAATCGGTCCATTGAACATAGAAAAATTGTGATAAAACTCGTAGATCGCGATATACAGTGAGTCATAGAAATATATTCATATCTTTCTAGTTGTTGACTCGGAGTAATTAATATCTTTTATATCTCGAGCTGTTTATCGATCGAAAATGACACGTATCACCGCTATAAAGCAATAATACACAGTAAGATATTGGATTACGATCAGAAATGTAAAAATACCGTTTGAAATCATACGAAGGGCATACGTGATCGAGATTGATGCAATGACGTCTAGCGTTTTCTAGCGGACAAAAATTATTGACGCCGGTTACGTTGGCACATACGTAGGCGAAGGTTTCGTAGTTATAATTCAGCGGGCAAAAGCATTCGCGTATCAGCGGAACGTGGAAACGCAGTGGCGTGTAAATAATGGATCGGCGGCTCTTTGCTATGCTTTCCTCGCGATACTTATCGACACTTGGAATTAACGCCTCCCGCGTACGCGAATGTTTCAGACGCATTCAACGTTGTTTCGTTGTAGCATTATGCGCCATTTTGTTATTTACATCATTAATTAAGGGTGTATATAAGGAGTCGGTTTCCATTAAGTTTCTCTTCTCATTCATAATTTTGATGAATCACTAGTAATCGTGATAAATATTTGAATAATAAAAAGTTATTACCAACGTTATGTTCTTCGTTCTTTTTCAATTATTATTTTACGTTATGTAACATTCTAGAATCTATGAATCATTTACTTGACCGTTGTTTACTCGGAAAGGTTATGTTATTAATAATCATTATTACTATTTCACATTACAATAATAAAATATTGCATGAATAATCTATGAATTATTCAATGTCAAGAAGAAAATAAAAAAGGAATTCGTTGATTTTGGATCGTTGGTATTTCCCGAAATTACCTAATAAAATGTCTACAAATTTCAGCTTCAAAGTACAATTACATTGCAAGATCGGGCATCGTAAATCGTAATCGATACTACGCGAATGAACGGCGCTGCAGTCGACGAATGTTTTTCAAATGAAATTTCGAACGATTACGTTCATCGATCGATAACTAATCGACAACTTTCGATAACCTTGACGATCGGTTCGAAAGTTCGAAATTCCCGAATTTCTCGATATTCGTTCTTCCACGTTTTATCAATGATCTTTTTAATTAACCGCGTCCGGTATTTTCGCGACGAAATAAACGACGGCGACGAGTGGACGAACGGTCTAATGGAATTTCCCTGTCAAACTTTTGATCAAGTGGAGTTGTTTATCGGTCTCGTACAGCGCGTTATCGTTTCGTTACACGCGTTGCACATATTAAATATGCGATAATATAAATGAAGAAAACTTTGCTTTCGCCCGTTATGCCAATATCGAGCAATTAAAATTGACAGGATGGAAATTGTTGAGGAAGTTGGCGCGCTTGTTCAAACTCTGTTGCTTCACCTCGTGCTTTCGTTTCGATTTTTTTTTTTTCTTTTACGACATAATGTAATTAGCAAAAGTTGCATCATCGCGAATTTCTGCCGTTGGAATGTTACGCGTTAATTTTTCCTTATTATTTTGTCGCAGTTGTACATCGCATAACTACGTGCTTGAAGAGAGTAACTTTGTCAGCGAGCATTTCAACAATATGGGATATCCACGCTATCCTCCGATAATAAATAACTTTTAATGCTATTGCGAATCGAGCTAACATCCACTTTCGCAAATTTCCCAATTAATAATTACCAAAACGAAATCTGAAATTTGAACAGAAATTCTACATTTTTAATTTCATTTCAATTAATAATTTCTTTCTTTTTTAATTTAATTGACATTTTAGAAAATTGAATATTTGCAATTTCTCTGAACATCTTTTCAATATATGCGTTAAAAGGATATTGTGGAATTACGAAGAACGAAATAAGAACAGCTCTGACGTCCCATAGCATCACGGAAATATATAGGTAGTCGATTGATAGCACCGGCAACGTTATCTAAAAAGTTGCGATAAATGGAGAAGCGTAGCAAGATTTTTTCCCTTCGTTTTTTACGGATAACAGGGATTCATAGACGGACAATTAACCTTGATGCAGCCGCATTTTATTGATTATTGCGAAGCGAACAGAGAAAACCTCACTCAGGTTACGTTGTTGTTTCGCGAAATTGGGTCGATCGTGAAATCGCGCTCCACGTTGTCTAAAATCACTAGTCAAGCACAATCGATGCTTAAGTAATACACGCCGGAAAAACTAACTGTACATTTCTCCCCCGGGACGATCGATTTCATGTAACGTGCGAAGTTTCTTCAAACAAGATACGTATCGTTAAGCACCGTCCTCAGGTTGTAGGAAATGATCGTGTTTCATCCCTGTACGAGACGATACCTCGTTCTTTCGGTTAGATCAGGCGTAATGAAAGTCTCTATCTAGTAATTTTATTTTACTATTGGGTAACTGGTATATTCGTGGAGGGTGAAAATGGTTCTGGGGACATTTAGGCTTTTTATCACGTTAACTTTTTTGTGTCTCGCGAGTCAATGTTTGGATCATTGGATCTTCCAATTTCTGAATCTTCAAACTTTTGAATTCTTGAATTTTTGAAATTTTGAATTCTCGAGTCTTTGAATTTTTGAGCTTTTAAATTTTCGAATTTAAAGCTTCGAATTTCTGAATTTTTGGATTTTTAAGTTTGTGAACCTTCGAATTTTTGAATTCTTAGATTTTTGAGTTTGCGAATCTTTGAATTTCTGAATTTTTGAATTCTCATATCTCTGAATCTTTGATTCTTTAAATTGTTGAATTCTTGAATTTTCGTACCCTTGAATTTCTGAATTTCTGGATTTTTGAATTTTTAAGTTTGTGAGTCTCTGGATTTTTGAATTCTTAGACTTTTGAGTTTGCGAATCTTTGAATTTTCGAATTCTTGAATTTTTGTACCTTCGAATTTCTGAATTTTTCGATTCTTAAGTTTGCGAATCTTTGAATTTTTGTACCTTCGAATTTCTAAATTTTTGGATTGTTAAGTTTGCGAATCTTTGAATTTTTAAGTTTGTGAGTCTCTGGATTTTTGAGTTTGCGAATCTTTGAATTTTTAAGTTTGTGAGTCTCTGAATTTTCAAATTCTTAAATTTTTGAGTTTGCGAATCTTTAAATTTTTTTAATTCTTGAATCTTTGTATCTTGGAGTTTCCGAATCATTGAATCTCCGTATCTATGTAATAGCTGGGGAGTGTTATTTTCAAGCTTGCAATTACAAAACCCCTCTTGCCGGTCGCTCTCGATTCTTTCTTGTTGGCCGAGAGTGCTACCACCACCCCCTTTCCTAACTGTTTGATTTAAACACTCCAAAAAACTCAAATTTTACATGCGGGAGACGCGAAACGTGGTCGATGGAGAGGTATCCTAAATAAGACTCCGGTTCACGGTTGTGTGCATGCGAGGGCACACACCGAGCGATTTCTCACAAAGGCTCTCGGGTGTGGATGTGTGAACTCGCAAGGTTAAGCACGCTGCCAGCCCCCGGTATCGCCCATCTGAAGGAGAAAAATGGCAAAGAACCGAATCGTTCCCACAGGTTGAGTCAGAACGGATGCGACTGCAATTCGTGTCCCTAGTTGCGCTCGCTATTGCTAAAACTAATTAATCACCCGTCTTAACATGGAACAATTACCAAACTGCGATAGTTCTAGAAATTCTACTTTTTCTTCAACGCCCCGCGAAATATTCAGATATACTAAAAAATTGATTGATGTACTATATATAATGTTTGGAGCGAATACCAGACTGTATTTTCATCGTGGAAACTTGACTCTTTCACGAACACTTTAAAATATTCAAATATACTCAGAAATTTGCAATTATTATCTTACTGTATTATAAATATTTATAGGACGATATAATAATTTGTGAAATGGATGTAGAAAGTATCGAAGATACAAGAAACATGAGTTCGGTGTCAAATGAAATCTTCGTGCTCTTGGATCGTCGTATGATTTCTTTTTTTTTTTTTTCTTTTTTTTTTGTCACGAAGACTGCACCACGGTCTTTGTGTCTCTCGAGAACGATGCGCCTCGGCGGCAAAGGGTTAATAAAACGAAGGACGATCGAACGTCGGCTGACATTGAGCATGTCAGAGAACTGGAGTGCAAAAATAAATAAATAAATGCAAACGCGAGTGGCGAATGTGTGTCAAATTTCTCCGAGTTTCCAATCGTGGCAGGCCAATTACCAGGTGCGGATATATTTGGCGTGACCGGTTAACCTCGGTGTAACTTGCACAATATTGCAGCCAAAAGCGTGTAATTTTTTCAACAGAGTGCGAGCACGTCGCCGCTAAAATCGATACACACCTACTCCAGTCTGTCCGCGCCCGTAGATACATGTGCTCTCTTTCACTCCGCTCTTATCTATTTCCACTTTGCAATTCTATCGAGTCTTCTCGTTATACATGCGCTTGCATGTGTTTATCTAGTTCTGGGTAACATAATTACAAGTTTCCGGAATTTCATTCGAGTCAGATTCGTCGATTGGTTCGTTCTAATTCTGTCGATTCTTCGAGTTTTACGTTTTCTCTGATTTTCTATCATGTAATTGCGAATTTTTACAATTTTTGTTAGGTTAGGTTTTAGATTAGTCGACCATGATGTTACGATCTGCTTCGTTAGTTCTGATTCTGATGACGTAATTATCGATTTTTGCAATTTTTACTGGGCTGAGTTTTAGGTTAATTGACTTTTGACGTCATTCGTCTAATTAACGATATAATCGTGAATTTTTGCAATTTTTGTTAGGTTAGGTTTCAGGTTAGTTGATTATGATCTTCGTTAGTTCTGATTCTGATGATATAATTATGAATTTTTGCAATTTTTACTGGGTTGAGTTTTAGGTGAATTGATTTTTAACGTCATTCATCTAATTAACGATATAATCGTGAATTTTTGCAATTTTTGTTGGATTAGGTTTTAGGTTAGTTGATTATGATTTTCTTCGTTAGTTCTGATTCTGATGATATAGTTATGAATTTGTGCAATTTTTATTGGGCTGAGTTTTAGGTGAATTGATTTTTAACGTCATTCATCTAATTAACGATATAATCGTGAATTTTTGCAATTTTTGTTAGGTTAGATTTCAGGTTTGTTGATTATGATCTTCGTTAGTTCTGATTCTGATGATATAATTATGAATTTTTGCAATTTTTACTGGGCTGAGTTTTAGGTGAATTGATTTTTAACGTCATTCGTCTAATTAACGATATAATCGTGAATTTTTGCAATTTTTGTTAGGTTAGGTTCGATGTTGAATTGACTTGTTATAGTTCTATTGATTTTTCGTTATTTGATTCGGCGATACAGTTGTGAATTTCTACAATTTTTGTTGGGTTAGGTTAGTTGAATAGTTGTAATTCTATTTGTTTCTAATATCTTTCGCTTAATTAATAATATAATTGCGAATTTTTGCAATTTTTATTAGGCTAGGTTTTAAGTTAGTTGATTTTTAATGTCATTTATCTAATCATGAATAAAATTATGAATCTTTGCAGTTTTTATTAGGTTAGGTTTCAAGTTGATACCTCGTTTACATTTATGTTTATCTACATTTATGTCTATCCATAATATAACTATAAATTTCTACAATTTCAATTAAATTAGGTTTGAAATACGAAAGAATTTGTCCAGTAACTCATTTGATTAACAAGATTATTAAAATTATAAAATCATTGATACATATATAGCAGAAATATAAATATTTCTCAATTTTTGTATAGATTACATTTTTTTTCATTTGCAATAGTTTCTAAAGTTTGTCGGAGTCGTTTCTTCTTCTCAACTCTTCAGTTTCTAAAAAAAAAAATCTTACAATTAGAAATCTTCCATGAAAAATCTTGCGAATTCGCGAAATTTGAAAGCACCTCGGATTTTTACGTGGATTTTGTCTGGAATATTAACAGCTGCGTAAATAAGTAGCTCGATAACTAAAATGCTGTCGCAAGTTCGATCGCGTTCGATAACGCTTCGATACATGATCGTGAACGATCGGCCAGCTGCCACGGTTATTGGCTTGACAGGCTGTTCATTAATTCTTGGAAAGTTCGAAGTTAATTAAGAGCATCGTGGCATTAGTCACGCGAAGTTGTATACAGCGATTCTCGAAAATGAGCTGTGCCCTTGCGAAGAATCTCTCGATCGAAACTTTTGATATTTTCTCCTTTCCTTTCTCGACACTTTCCCTTGGCTCTGCTGCTAATTGAATTAATCGAATTAATATTAATTACTCGCGATAGAAATTTCAGAGACCAGCAGTTGAAAGATAATATCAAAATTTCAATTTGAATCTTATTTAACGAAACTCGTTTAGGGGCGTGGAAGATTTAAACGAGGACACTGAAAGGAGCCTGAATTTTTACTTGTTTCGTGATGCAGAATTCTAAAAGTTTCCAAATTATATAATTATGGCGTCTTTAATGGTTCAGAGATTGGAACAAGTCGAAACTGTCAGATTAATAGGAAAATTTATAAATTTCTATTGTATAATATAATATTTTGTAATAAATTTGTATTATATAATATAGTATTTTGATAATATAATTATTTACAAATACAATATTTTATGTTCTACGAAATAATTTGTCATACTACACGTTTGAGGATAAAGTCGATAAACAATACACACATATCGATAACAAATTTATATTGTATTAGATAACGATGAAAACGTACACGTTAATGCAGAAATTGAATGACAGATTTATCCGGTTGAACGTATGCTCCGCGACGTGGAAGAAATGTCGGATGGAAATTGATCCTTTTCGCGGGTATTTCAATGTAACTCCATTTTGCTGATCCAGATGCGGTTCAATCTCGATGCATCTCGAAATCGCGCTCCTTTCACATGTCCAAGACATGTCTCAATTTATCATCTGCATCGATGCTCTTGCATCGTATTAATAGGATACAGGTTTCTTCCATTTGTGTACGTCGGCACGACTGACAATGAATCACGTAATCCTCTGCCTCATAATTTCTGCAATCGGTCAACTCTCGAATGATGTTTAAATGTAAAACCGATTTCAAATATTTCAATCGTCGTTAAATATTGAAGTTGTACTCAATAATTTGAGCAATAGTTATTTAATGATATTTATCGACTGTTAAAGAAATGATAACTGAGAAATCGAACGTGGAGCAGTGTTCCTTTTTTTTTCTTTTCTTTTTTTTTTTTTGATGACCAAATTATGCCGCAGAAAGATAAATCGAAGGGAGATCGGCAAAGGGTTGCCAAGGAATAGGAAACTGCACCAGAAATACCAATCAGATGCGTGCATGGCCCAGTTCTCTCGAGTGGGTCTCGCCTACGTGACCTCTCTCTGCCCCGATAAAGATGCAACTGCACACTTTCTAACATTTTTGGAACCCTGCCCGCATTGATCGTTCGATCGAGAGAACGGTAAGGTCACCCGTGAAAACTGTCCCTGTTACTATCTAAAGCGGCACGTTCTCTTCAACCCTTCAGTTCCTTCCCGATGAGAGAAGTCGTCCCGTTCGGTTTTAAAACATTGGAAACTCTGAGATGAAAATTGGAAAATTTTTTTTTCAAATGATATTCGAGGCGACGATTTTTATTTGAACTCGTGATTTACACGGGCATTGAGAGAAGAATGATTCGTACGAGCGTTGAATTCATGCGATATTTAAAGTGGGATAATTATTATATTTCTGGAAAAATCTTTCTATTCGATTAGTTCCATTCCAATTGATTTGTCACAATTTTGGACAGATGTTTTAACCCTTTGAATTCACATTTAATACAATGCAAATCTGTTGATGAGAAAAGCTTGAAAGTTGTTTTAAAACCCGTTACACTTTAAGAAAATCATAAGATAAAATTATATTATGACAATAGTAAAATAGTATGAAATAAAATGGTATGATAATAGTAAAATAGTATGAAATAAAATAGTATGATAATAGTAAAATAGTATGAAATAAAATGGTATGATAATAGTAAAATAGTATGAAATAAAATAGTATGATAATAGTAAATTATATTATGATAATTGTAAAAACATTGAATTCTACCGTTATACTAATTTAATTTAGAATAAGTACAAGTGGACGAGCGCAACAAATCGAGTTGGAAGGGTTAGAAAGTGTATTTAATAATAATCAGTCAATCTACGAAACTGTATAACTTGTTGGATGGTCAACTAGGCAACATTCGCTCGCAATACTAACACTGACGATGAGTCAGTAATAAACTTATGTTGCTAGGATAAATTCCAAGCTTCTTTCTTTCTCTTTTCGATTTACGAAATTGTAAAAACCTGGTAAATTATAAAGTGCTAACAAGAAAAGAACACGATCTAATAAGTCATCTCTGGGTTAAGCCACGATTAAAACGCGAATAAATCCTCTCGAAGGTATAAGTGTTATTCCCTTAGACGCGGAGTCTAACATAATTTTCGATGAAATTCTTCCTCGATGCTTTCCTGAAACTTGGAAACTTGCTTCCAGCTACAAATATCGTGGGTCAGCGGCGCAGCTTTCTGTCTCCTTTCTTTTTCTTTCGTTTTCTTTTTTTCGACGATCTCTCGATCCAAGTATCTTGGATCTTTCTTTATTCCCAGTCGCTGGGTACGAAAACCAGGAGGAGGAAACAAGCAAGAGTCCGAGTCTTAATTAGAGTTTGAAGCTTCCGCGATCACGAATAGGGAAATTACAACGCGAGAAAACTCAGCTCGAGAGAGAGAAAGAGAGAGAGGGAGCGAAATATAATTTCATTTAACTTTACCATGTTCCTTCGGCTTTCTGTCCTATCAATTAAAATTAGTATAGAAGTCTAAACACAAATTCAATTGGACCGTGTCGTTACTATCTCTTTCATTCACCTGGAACACTTGATTGGAATGTTCGAGGAGCTTCTATCGATATATAAAATATATATTGTTAAAATATTATATATCGTGTTATTTGAGGTATTAAGCACGACGAATTTTTGACAAAATTTTCATCGGGAAAGATTTTACTTTTATAACGAAATTTCATCGGAAAGATCAGTTTTAAGTTTATATTAATTTCCACGAGTAATTAAATCGTCGAGATATTGCGGAAATACAGTTTAGATGATAATACAGTAAATATAATACAAATTATGAATACGAATATAAGTATAATAAATAATTACAGTTTAGATAATGATACTTGCAAATATCGATAGGGAATTTTTACTTTTTGCAATCTTGTTGCAAAGATGGCGGCCGTTCCGATATTTTACGAAATGAACATAACCTAAAACGAATTTAAACAACTCACATTTGCACCTTCAACAAAAAAAAAAAAACGAATCGAAACTTTTTATTTTATAATTACAAAAAAAAAAAAAAAAAAAAGGAAAGGAAAGAAAAAAAATTCTCCAACCTAACCTATTTTCGGAGATATTGTCTCATCGTGTTAACATGCAAGTCGTCGTAGGCCACGCTTGAAGACAATGAAAACTGGTACTCGGAAAGGCAAGAGAGAAAGAAAGAAAAATGTAGAAACAAGAAAAATCTGAGAGCATTCCGCGAGAGACAAAGGTCCACGTGTGTGCTGATATTGCACGTGGCCAAAGCGAGGTTTACGTTTCTCGGAAGCGCAATAGTGTGCCGTACACACACGAACAGTGTCCTACATAAGTTCCCCCCAGCCTTTCATCTGGAAGGGACGTGTCGTTGCGTCTTCGACGTTGCTTGGAAGATTTGTCTCCGCGAGAAATGGCCAGAGTAATTGCCGTTTCGCACGGTCGACAACCTACACGCGTCCAACAGATGTGTCTCTGCCCCCTGTTTACCCTGGACAGGATAAAATTCGAATTCATTGGCGTTTTAAGAGGACGGTTTTTTCTTTGTCCATTCGGGGAATTTTCGCTTGCAAGTCGGTGTGCCAGTCTTCAATCTTTCTTTATTTGGGGGACTTGAGATATTCGATACCTCTCGTTCTCGAGAATTTTTTGTTATTCGAAGCGAAAGTGAAATTTCAAGAAACAACTAAATACGGTAACTGTAACTTGCGACCCTTTAGTTGTCGAATTTTCCGTCTCGCTGAAATTAAATTGTTAAATTTCGCGTATCTAGATTCTTTACTCCAAAAGAAAATATCTGTCGGATTGAATTACTAAACTACATCAAAATTATGAAATGAAATATACAAAATATTAACAAAATTACAAAAATTACAAAATATTAATGAAATTACAAAAATTACAAAATATTAATGAAATTACAAAAATTACAAAATATTAATGAAATTACAAAAATTACAAAATATTAATGAAATTACAAAAATTACAAAATATTAATGAAATTACAAAAATTACAAAATATTAATAAAATTACAAAAATTACAAAATATTAATGAAATTACAAAAATTACAAAATATTAATAAAATTACAAAAATTACAAAATATTAATGAAATTCAAAAATTACAAAATATTAATAAAATTACAAAAAATTAATAAAACTAAAAGAACGAGAAGAAAATAACGAAAGAGAGATCCACGCGAGGGAAAGCCGGTAAACTTCTAGTTTAACGACTCGAAAATTCTTCCAGAACGTTCGAGATCGATCCTTCCTCCTTGATTCTTTCTCAAAGAACGATGGAACCACCGGCGAACTCGTCCGAGGCAGCCGGTCGGACCCGGCGGACCGTTTTGAAATTAATTAGAAACGACGTCGGATGCAATTTTCATTTGCAGCGAGACGCTCTGCAACACGCTTCTCGAGGTCTCTCCTCGCTTCGTCTTCTTCCCACCCGCGGTCGTTTTCTTTGCCCGCTGGAGGAAAAGGCCCTGGTTACCCAGTGCTTTTCGAAGCCGGATAAAAATAGTTGGTCTCTCCGGTGGACCACTGCAAAGAGAAAGAGAAAGAGAAAGAGAGAGAGAGAGAGAGAGAGCTTTGGATTTTTTTCAAACGCCGGAGTGCTGCTTCCGTTTCTTCCCCTCTCCTCTCTCTCTCTCTTTCTTTCTGCTCTTTTACTTCCTCCTCTCCTCTGGCTGTCTCGCGTTTTAAAAGCCAGCGCTTCATGAATTTTTCATTTTTCCGACGTCCACCTACTCCCGTCACACCGGCGAGTTATACCGACTGCCGTCGCGTTTTTTTCTTTCTACAAAGGGTGAATGTGATATTAACCCCTCGCGCGGACCATAACGAGCGACCGAACCGTATATACACAATTGTTGGATTCCGTGTAATGGAGTCAACACGCTTACAATCTCGAAGAGTTTATTCCTCGTTACAATCGTGGTCGTGTATGATATAGAATGTTTAAGGCTGTTGAATGTGAGAATGATTTATGCTAATTGTAAGCTAAGCTCTTAACGATATATGAATGATTTAGAATGATATAGAATGTTTTATGCTAAGCTCAGTCATGCTATGCTTTTCTTTGCTATGGTATGCTATTCTATTCTAATGTCTCTAAAACATGTCCTCGTATATATTTGGTCATCATCATCAAGTGGAAGGGTAAGGAGCATAGATGACCAAGTATTGGATCTTGCCTTTATGACTAACTATTCACAGTCCACTTTTGCTAGCTCGTTGTCAGTATAGATTCACTATTGTCTGGGTTGGTCATCCAACACAATAATTCGTCGCTTTCTTTTTCTTTTCGAACTTGTCGGCATGACGTCGCTGGATAGAAATTATCAACAAGTGATAAAGTCGTCATTTGCCTCGGTTACATTCAGATATACGTAAAACTGACAAAATGTCGCAATTTGGGACCAAAAAAATTCTCGACGTGCGTGGAACGTTATTCCCAGTGCAAGAGGTTAACAAGATGCCGGACATAACCGGCGCTGGCCAGTATCGAAGCATTTAGTGGATATAATCGGCGCTACAGTCGCGGAAGGGTCGAAACAAATTCTTAACAACGTAACAACGAAATTCGCGCTGGAGAATCGCGGCCCATTGACCAGCGAAGCGGTGATATCGATCGTCGATGATTTCAGCCTCGCACCAGGGAGGAGCACAGCCCTTCGAACGATTGCGCCACGCACGAGTGCACTCACCTGTGAAAAGTCACCACAGGGGGGTGGAAAAGAGGTGGAGAAGGGCTCGACTAATCCAGAAACCGGATAATCCGTGCAGGAATAATCAAATCTCGCGCAGATTGCGGCGAGAGCCAGCCTATTTACTTGGGAATCTCGTCGTTGCCGAGAGAGAGAGAGAGAGAAAGGGAGGAAAAAAAAGAGGGAAGAAATATTCGATTAAAGCGCGAGCGACTCGAGTGCTTGGCCATCGAAGCGCAAGCTTAATTTTAGATGCACTCTCCGAGAGAGAGTGAGAGAGAGAGAGAGAGAGTTGTCTTATTTTCCAACTCAACGATACGCCACACGCTTCACAACTTTTACATTGACTTCTCCTTTTTTTCTCTCCTGATTTTGCAGACTCTTTTTCTCGACTCTACCGGTTCTTTTCTCGCTGTTCATTCTCCGAGATATATATATATATATATATATATATATATATATATATATATATATATATATATATATGCGGGATTCCGTGGATGAATTATACGGGACAAGCGAAAAATCACTTTCTACCGAAATAAATCCAGTATTTCCTTTTTTTTTTTTTTTTAATTTTCAATATATTCTTTTCAACGTGATTGAAAGAAATAGTTTTTAAAACACAGTGAAACAAATCACGTTCGAACGTAAATTTAATTTAAAACGAATGGACTTTTTCTTATATTCTAACGTTCTGTTAAACAAAGATAGGCCTCTGTTGAAGAAAAAATAGGTTTGGCCAGTGAGAAATTGCCCTTTAATTTAAACTGCATTTGGATTTTTATACGTATTTTTAAAATTCCTCATCCTCTTCGTAAATAAATTGCTGGCTGGCTGATGCGAGAAAAGTACAAATAGGGTTAACGTACGTTCACTGATCCATTGATCTTCGAATCGCGGGGAGATTACGTAGGTGAAGGATCATTCGCGAAGAATCTTGGGGAAACTTGATGGAAACTCTTGGGCAAAGTTCGAGACTCCATCGTCGAAGCTGTGAAGTGGCTAGAAAAATTCTTGATCCGAAAAATCCGGGAAATAGCCGGGAAACCAAGTGTTACGTCGCAGTTTGTTGTTCATATCTGTTTTTGTGTCTACGTGGATAGAACGTTCGAAAATCTGACGACCTATCGATACCAGGACACTCGCTTCGAACATTCGATAATCCAGATGACATTTGGTCATGTCGATCTCTCTCTTAGGTTGTGAGAACGCTCGATACTCGTTCTGTTATTTAAAGAAAAAAGAAGAAAAACTATTTCTCTGTTTAAACGAAATTCGAAAAATCAACGCGATATTGTAGGGGCGCAGAGAGCAAGTCCGCTCTCTGGTAAATTGAGAGGGTAAAAAGAAATGTGAAACCGCATTTTTCTGGAAATGTGTCAAGTGCACGGTAACTCTATCAATTTTCGATATATATATATATTTTTTTTTTTTTTTGTTTCGTGAAACTTGGTACGTGTATAGACCATAAGGTTATTTTTAAATTATACCGAACAATATGTGTTTTTTGGTTTTTCAGTTTTTTCAAGTTACTCGCGGTATAGCAATCGTTTTGCCAATTTTGCACGATTCGAGCTCGGAATTTGTCTGTCAATATTTTTCCAATATCGAATATCTCTGCGAGAAATACATATCACCGATCTAACTTGAAAACTCCGATTCTAAATTTCACGCAGATTCTGACAGAAAAATTCTCAAAAATTCTGGCCCTCCGTTATATAGTAAATCCTCTCAGTGCAGTAAAAATGAATACACGCTAACTTCAAATATTACAAAATGAAATGTATGTCTGTACATACACAGAATATTTTCAGCTTAATTCCGAAATTTCAATCCTAATAGTTGGAATAACTCGCCATATTGCTATCTGGAGTAGAAGGACGTTGGAAGAATGAAAAATTTCGAAATTCTAGTCGACACGAAAATTATGAAAAATCCTGTTTCTCCATATCCAGCTCTGTCTCTCTTAATATCACATTCTTCCCGAAGAAAGTGAAACACGACAGACAGTCGGAATAAATCGCTATACTGCTATCTGGAGTAAAAGGACGTTGGAAGAACGAAAAATTTCGCAATTCCAGTCGACAGAGAAATTAGCAAAAATTGTGTCCTTCCATGTCCCATCTCTCTTAACCTCTTGCCACGAACGTCGACAATATTTGGCCCGAAATTGCAATATTTCCTCAGTTTTAAGTATATTTGAGTATAACCCAGGCAAAACAAATGATAAATTTATTACTTCTCAGTAATTTTGATCTAGTGACATCGTACCGACGAGTTCAAAAGAAAAAGAAAGCGACGAATTATTGTATACGGGTTCGGTCACTCGTTATGGTCCGCAATCAGTTAACCTCTTACGCTGGAATTTGTCCCAAAATTGCAATGTTTTCTCAGTTTTAAGTATAATTTAGGCAAAACAAACGATAAATTTGTTACTTCTCAATAATTTCTGTCCAGTGACGTCGTACCGACGAGTTCAAAAGAAAAAGAAAGCGACGAATTATTGTATACGGGTTCGGTCACTCGTTATGGTCCACAATCAGTTAACCTCTTACGCTGGAATTTGTCCCAAAATTGGAATATTTTCTCAGTTTTAAGTATAATTTAGGCAAAACAAACGATAAATTTGTTACTTCTCAATAATTTCTGTCCAGTGACGTCGTACCGACGAGTTCAAAAGAAAAAGAAAGCGACGAATTATTGTATACGGGTTCGGTCACTCGTTATGGTCCGCAATCAGTTAACCTCTTACGCTGGAATTTGTCCCAAAATTGCAATGTTTTTTCAGTTTTAAGTATAATTTAGGCAAAACAAACGATAAATTTGTTACTTCTCAATAATTTCTGTCCAGTGACGTCGGACCGACGAGTTCAAAAGAAAAAGAAAGCGACGAATTATTGTATACGGGTTCGGTCACTCGTTATGGTCCGCAATCAGTTAACCTCTTACGCTGGAATTTGTCCCAAGATTGCAATATTTCCTCAGTTTTAAGTATATTTGAGTACAACCCAGGCAAGACAAATGATAAATTTATCACTTCTCAGTCATTTCTATCCAGTGACATCGTACCGACGAGTTCAGAAGAAAAAGAAAGCGACGAATTATTGTATACGAGTTTGATCACTCGTTATGGTCCGCAATCAGTTGCCAGCGCAAGTGGTTAAATATATGTTCAATGGAGTTGGATAGATTGCATGTGTCACAGATATTTGGTTCTGTATTTCCGATTAGATAGGTGAGTGTGTCCACCTTGTGTTTGTGTTTGTGTTTTTTTTTTCTTTTTCTTCATCATTGTTACTCGAGAAAATAAACGAGAGTCGTTTGTAAATCCGCAACGACACGGTTCCAGCGAGTAGCCTCGATGAAATTGGAAAAAGGTATGTAGTGAGTCACTACTTGCGGCTTGGGCTCTCTTGGGTTTTATTTCCCCGGTGTGTCTCTTCGGGCGTTCCATTTCTTTTGACCGATGTAGGGTGAAGGAAGTCTCGGTTTAATCTGTAAGTGGACACATCTGGAACGAGCGTGCGCGATTTTTACGAGGTTAAGGATGCTCGTAACATCAGGCTTACTTGTACGTTCTTTTATGAACATTTCGCTTCTTGTGCTCCACTTTCATCGTCTAACGAAAAGTTTTCAGTTATCCTTGGCTCTTCAATCTTTCTTACAGATTGAAGTATTGATTATCGCAACTTGTTGGGTCGTTTGTCAGACGTAATGCAATTGAAAAGTTATGTATGGTTTGTGTCGTTTTGCCAATCCTCGATTTAAACTTTTAACTCGAAATTTAAATTTGTCGTCTCGTTTGTTCTCGACCAATTTATTCTTAAATTTATTTCAAATTGAAAGAAAAGGATGTGATAAAAATTTAATAGAAAAATGATATTTATTATATTTAATAGAAGACAGCTAATAATAATGATACAATAAATTATGAAATTATTTTGAAAAAGTCACAATTAATTTTTCTTTAGTCACGAAAACAAAATTTTCTACGTTTTTGGACGACGTTTGTTATTTCGACGGTTTTCCATCTTAAAAAAAGAAAAGAAGAAAGAAACGAATTCACGAGCACTGTCAAAGCAGAGCAGCTTTCAAAATGAGACCAAGTGTATATGTACGAAGCTCTATATATCAGTTTAAATTGTCGACAATTTTTCATTGTCATTGGCACAGTTACGCTACTCGTTGCGACACTTGAAAAAAAAAAAAAGAAACCAGTTTAATAGACGTTCGATAACCAGCTCGAGCCTCCCTTCGGCCTACAGTTTTATTTCTGCAGCCTTTATTCGTGCACGCACGCGTGTGTACATACATATTTAGACGCTCCCTGTCGCGCCGTACAATTTTCGAAATGAAAACTTACCACAACATCCCCGCCGGCGAACGAATCGTTGCAAATAACCTAACCCCATCGAACATTCGGCCGAAGGAATTATTCTCGTACCGTGAAGGGGTCGAGCTCTGGAAAGAAAGAGAGCTGGCAAAGGGTTGCGATACCAGTTTCACGTAAGTCGCTCTTACGTATCTGCACCAAGTGCACGCTGGACTGAAACTGAAATTTCACACGAAGTAAAAATATTACTTTGTTGCATCGTTGGAAAAAATATCTCTGTCTTCTGCGATCTTGTTTATCGCACACGTGTCGTTGAAACACTTGCTTTTCACTTTACAAGTTGATCTTTTGTTCCCTTGCCAAGGGAGGATTCAGTGTTTATTTGTTCGGAATTATCAAGTAAAACCTATTCCTCTGAAAAGAAATGTAAACAGCAGGAAATATATATAATAGTAATAATGATAATATCGACAATTATAGGTATATAATAGTATATAGGTATACGTATATAATAGTAATAATGATAATATCGGCAATTATAGGTTGCTAATAAGGATATTTACCACTCTTTGTGTTAGTCTATATTATGTAATTTATTATAATAATATATATATATAATATTGCAATAAATTTTATAATTAATTTATCGTTTTATTTGTCTTACATATTCTTAACCAAGTTCTACTGCGTTGGAAATTCAGTGAACAATTTCCAACAAATTCCAACAAAAAATGCACGGTCGAAGAGTGAACAAATTTTTGAAAAATCCTCGTCTTAGAATTCAAAGAGAAAATAGATTCTCCATCTTCCACCTTTTTTTCTATCCATTATTCCACAATTATTGCCACTCTACAAAGCTAGTTCGACCTGCAAAAATTTAATCTCTGCTACTTGTTTAAACAACGAATTCTAATGAATTTTTGTTCAAAACAAAAATTAAATATTAATGATAATAAGATATTATTAATATCAAAATTAATAAATAATATTATAATATTAATATCATATAATATAATATTAAAATAAGTAAATGATAATATTATAATATTAATATCGTATAATATAATATAATATTAAAATAAGTAAATGATAATATTATAATATTAATATCGTATAATATAATATAATATTAAAATAAGTAAATGATAATATTATAATATTAATATCGTATAATATAATATAATATTAAAATAAGTAAATGATAATATTATAATATTAATATCGTATAATATAATATAATATTAAAATAAGTAAATGATAATATTATAATATTAATATCGTATAATATAATATAATATTAAAATAAGTAAATGATAATATTATAATATTAATATCGTATAATATAATATAATATTAAAATAAGTAAATGATAATATTATAATATTAATATCGTATAATATAATATAATATTAAAATAAGTAAATAATAATATTATAATAATATAATATAATATTAAAATAAATAAATAATAATAACAACAATAAGTCAGTAGCTTAGAAGAATAATTTCATCGACGAAAAACAATTTTTTATCCTCCGCGAACTTTTGTCAATGGTTTCGCTCGTTATTTGTCTATTGAAAATAATCAACTTACAGCCGCGCGTAATAAACGCGTAGAAACGAACGGCAGTCACCTTTCGGATTCGACCGGTCGCTCAGGGGTGCCTGATACGTCCCAAGGGGCGCACGAGGGGTGGGGGAGGTGCCTTGGCATAAGTCGTGAGAAAAGCGAAGCGGCGCCCTCCGCCGTGGCGCGTAATTACGCGCGCACTTAAATGCCTTTGGCCACGCGAGTGCACGGGGTCGCCGACCTTTTTTCTTGTTCCCCCCTCTCTCTTCTAACTCTTCTCTCTCTTCTCGTCGCTGCGTTTTCTCTTTCGTTCGTTGAAACGGCTATCGCGAACAACGCTCGGCCACGAATCCTTTGTGCACACAACACGGAACAACACTCTGTTTCTTCGTTCGCACACGACCGTTTCGGGTCACTTGGTAAACGAAACGAATTGGACGGCGTGCTGTTTGGTAATCCGATTAACTCGACGCCTTCGGTAGCACGGGATGTCCCAGGGATATGTATGCATTGGGTTTTGGGGCCGGTTAGATGGCGCTGAATGTTCCTCGCGCATGTCTGTTGGGACGAGTGTCGCGTCGGTTTTAAATTTGGGACCGATCGAGCGATTGTGTCGCGTTTGTTTTGAAATTGCAGAGGATTAAGCAATCATGTGAATTAAAATATTATGTAGATGCAGATATAATTACACGTAAGTAATTGTGTGATGTGTAATGATGTTAGAGATGCTTTACATGTATAAATTGGAAAAATTATACGTAATATAATTGTCAACATGTTAACTAATCGGTTTAGAAATTTCAACAATTTGACAAAATTCTTCAATAAATACTGAACGTCACTAATAAAAAAAAAATAACGTATATTATACGTTAAAATGTCTCTACTGCGCTGTCAGCCTTTTGTTGAATTTTTGATCGATTATGGTGCTTCAGGTTACTGAGAACAATAAGATTTCTTTGGAATTTCCGTTTCAATTTAATTTAATCTCATCTAAATCTGTATTCACTTATGGATGTCTACACATTTATATAATTTCAATACATTTATATTTTTTGTAAATTACAATTTGAAATTGTTATTTGAATATTTAAAATTAATGTTTAATTTAACTAAATGGCTAAAATTTCACGATAAACACCACTTTCAGAACAGGATGATTTCCAGCGCTAATACTATTTCGCTTAAAGTGATACTTTGTCCTTCCTTTGAGACACCCTGTATATACACGATACAGCCCGTACAATGGTTACGCTGGCGACGATTGTGAAACTGCGAGGAACGACGATGACGTGGCTTGATTTTGAGTTTAATTCGCGGAGGGTGGGCCTATAGAGGTTAGAGTTGTGGTGGGGCAACAGGTTGGTGAATGAACCTCTCTCTCTCTTTTTCCTAAATAACGACAGGACCATTTCAAAGTGGAATTTCAAAGACGCAGCGAAGCGAGGTGACGGAAAGACGGGAATTGAATTCGTTTGAGATGGGATATATATAAAAATGATAAACGTAACGCGAATGACTCGGGGATTCTCGAATTTGAAGCGAGATTAGCGAGCGATAAGAGGGATTCCTGCAATACCCACGCGATAAAGGCTTCGTCCTTTTTTTTTTTTTTTTTTTATATATAGAAACAAGAGCCTATGGATATTCGACGAGAATTCAGAAAACTCTCCTTTTGCACCATGCTCCGGAGGAAAACTGGGCAGTAACCTCTAAAACACACGCCCTCGCGCGACGATAATCCCTGTAATCCAGCGACTGGCAAACTGTTGTGCAATTTCACACACGCACGTACACACACACACACACACACACACACATCAATAAAATCTCGATTCTATTCGCACGGGAAATATACCGCGCGAATGATTATCGGCACGGCGTTGTGTAATTGATTCTACGGGGTGTTCGCGGATTTACGTTTTTTCTCTTGCAAACGAAGATGCAGATGCTGTGGAAAAATAGAAAGATAGGGAGGTTGTACTCTGTAATAGCGCGTTGAAATTTTTTCTAATCGTCACTCTGTTCTTTGACAAGTGAAAGACGAAGGTAACATTGGGTAACGATACGATTGTGCGTCTTTTGCTCAGGCAACAATCGAGCATAAATGTAAATTTCTTAAGTAATGAAAAAAAACGAACTATCGACGTGGTGTTTAATATGTAGTGGTGTCACTAAATTAAACAAAAGAAATAAACAAATAAACTGGAATCGACGCTGCTGTTTTTTTCTTGTTTTTGAATTTTATATTCATTGAAATATTTATATTCATTCATTGAAAGAAAAGATGCAGTGACATTATGATAATAATAATAATAATTATATTAATAATAATATTATAATAATTATAATAATAACAGTGGTATTTAGTTTTTAATAGTAAGTAGTTTTTAACTAAATTACATTATCAACTAACGATTATTATAATAATTGTAATAATAATGTAACAATATAATTATAATAAAATAATAATATAATAATATAATTGTAATATAACAATAATATAATAATATATAATAGTTGTAATATAACAATAATATAATATATAATTAATAATATAATAATGTAATTGTAATACAACAATAATGTAATAATATAATTGTAATATAACAATAATATAATAATATAGTTGTAATATAACAATAATATAATAACATAATTGTAATATAATAATAATATAATAATAATGTAATAATAATAGAATAATAATTTAATAATAATATAATAATATAATTATAATATATTATAATAATAATAGCATAGTAAATCACGAGAAAAGAAACGCTGCCCACAGTGAATCCGTGAACACCCCGTATAGCCTGGAGGAAAATTTGCCTGGACATCCGGAGGGACATCAGCGTCCTAGAGTCCTAGAGAGAGAAGAGAGCGTAGCAATGCGATCTCTTCGCCAGATATACAGAGTACGAAGACCTTGGCAAAACAGCCCTTCTCTCTTTCTCTCTCTCTCTCTTCACCGTAGCGCAATTCCCGCGGGAGCGATCGCGCAAATATTTACAAGGCCTCGTGTACACGTCGGCTTTAACCCTTTTATTCGAGTGCAGCCAGAAAGGGTTCCATCCATTGGCCATCCTTATCTCGAGTGCCAGCTCTTGCACACGGAATTGAAATTCAGTTTCACTGGAGAGAGAGAGACAGACAGAGAGAGAGAGAGAAGCTATGCAGTTGGTCGGATGTTTTGAAAAATATTAAGTTACGTTCCGGCAGATTTCACAATTTTGGTTTATTTCATGCATTTGCTTTCAGTACAATTTTTCCTTCGAACATTTTGTCGGTGAATTTGTTTGCTTTACGCGAGTTTGTTATCGTTGGAAATAGAAAAAAAGGACTTCCGACTCTTTTTCTTTACATTATTTCAGTAAATATTTCGAAGAATTTATTCGAAATGTTACACGAACAAAATTTTATTCGAATGATTTATTCGAATTGTTGTACGAACAAAATTCCATTTGAACAATTTATTCGAAATATTATAAAATTTTATTCGAACAATGCCCAACTCTTAACCAACGTCCCAGCTTAACTGACTTTGAAATAAATGACAAACAATTTCCTAATTTATTTCATTTTCTGTAAGTGTCCTCATACATTTGGGGGGGGGGAGGTGCACACACATACGTGCACGTGTCTATAGTTAAAAAGTAAGTGCGTCGAGACACTTTGTCGAGCCGACGGGTGAATAATGCGACGCGAAAATTGTTGTGTAACGTGGACGTGTTGTGCCCGTGAGAAACTCGCGGTAGACAAAGGGACGCGTCGCGACGACGGCGCAGACTCGGTGGTATGGGCGTCGCGACGCTTCCTCGCCCCCTTGCCAGTGCCGCTCTAACGATTCACGAGTCGTGCTTGCGCCATTCACCGCGAAATACTAGCCTCGAACTCTCTTCTCTTCTGTACTCTTCTTCTCTCCTCTTCTCTCTGTTTCCATCTCTTACACAAACACACACACGCACACACATGCATGTGTACATATGTACATAAAGAAACACGCAGCGCACATACGTGCACAACGCGTATCACACGCATGTGACGTGACGACGGTTGTTATGAAAGTGGCAAGCAACTCCGTGTATTTTGCATTTCGTTTTGTTATGTATATAGGGAATTTCGTACAGCCTCCTTTTCTTTTTTACACTTATGTAAATATCATATGTATGTATATGCTACGTACGTGGAAGGAATGTCTGAAATTTCTGAATGAACAAATACGACGAGTGATTTTTGCCCGGTTTTACAAACCAGTTTTGCAGAGAGATTGTCTTAACATGGCCGCTACGCCCAGTGTCGCGTGCGTGAGGATTTTAATTGACGAATAAATGTGTGCTCTCGGTTTCGGGGAAGTAGGGTGCACGTAAAATGACATCGAACGAGTTGTAGGGAATTTCACACGGGAAAGGGAGTGGAGACCGGTGGGAAATGTTGCTGCAGTTCGTTATGGTGGCGAGTGTGACAATATAAATCGATACGATATCAAACGAGAAACTTCGAATTTTCATTTTGTTAAATCAAGCTCGGCCACTTTCGTAATTATCGACGTACGTGACCACAAATAAACACACACGCACATATTTGTATTATACATAAAGGAGAACCTGAGAACATTTAAAGTGTGTGGTTATACAGGGTGTCCCGAAGTTTGGTGTTCAAACGTTGCCAGCGTGTTCTATAGGTGGAAATAAGACTGAAATATTTTTATGTTGAAACGTGAACGTCATATGACATAAAATACAAAGTAATAACTATCTACATAACTGTATAACTGTATATAAGTGTACAACTTGCAGTGATTTTAATTAAAAAAAAAAAAAGACAAACAAACATGCATGCAGGATGATTTATGATAAAAAAACCTCTAGGTTCAAAAAAGTTTATATCTTTGAAACTATTAATTTTTCGACCCACGTTTCACTACTTCGAACTTTTTCTTACATTTCAGCGTGAAATACCATTTACCCCTTTTTCCATTCACACCCTGTATATGCATCTCGGTGATCTTATTTTTACCTGTAGAATACGCTGGCAAGGCTCGAACGCTGAACCTCGGAACCACCGTGTATATAGTGTCTGACTCTTCTCTGTCTTCACGTCTGAACGCACACACACACACACACACACACACACACACGGTCTCGTAGACATTTTCACACCTGTGCACACACGAGGCACACCTGCGTGCCTTTTACACGCGCGTGCACGTGCGGACAGGCATAGGTGTTGCTCTCCCAACGATTCCTTGCTCCTCGCTGCTGGTAAGATCCGTCACTTTCTGTCGTTATTTGTGTCTGTGTATACGCAATTGATATGTGTGCAATAGCTGTTCGCTTGAAAATTAAGCTACTCGGGCGAATTGCTCGCAGAGGACGACGAAACGCGAGTGTTTGCGAGATTGTTCGTTCGTGTTTGCTCCGATCGTTATTTTTTTTTTTTTTTTTTTTTTTTTTTTTCGTTGACCTTTTTGTTGTCGAGTCCAGATGAAAATTTGGGTCTTCCAAGCCTGAGATTTTCTTTTCTTTTTCATTTTTATATATTTTATATGTTACTGGAAAGACTGGAAGCTTGCTGCTCATTGTATAACAGATTTATGTACATTAGGTTGCGCGATTAGGTTCGTTCGTACCGTCAATGATGAGTTTAACGCGCATTGAACAATTTATAAATTAATCAAGTTATATATTTGCAAATATAAGTAAGTATTTATATTTGCGAGATGAGCAGGTATTTACAAATTAATTGAGCAATTTTTGAAACTCTTGCCTCTTTATTCTTTTTATTTCTGTTTGTCACGAGTCTAGAATTAGCTAAATTCAAGCACGAAATTTTCGAACTCGATTTTCCATGAATACTATAATGAAAAAATTTTCGACTTGTTTCGTTTTACGTAGAATCATCTACTTGAAGCAGTATTGCTAGTTACAAGACACCCTGTATATATTATCCACTGGATTTTCTGTAATATATACTTTTAACTACCAAAGAGATCAAAATGACCAATTTACAATCTTTGTCAGAAATTTTCTAGCCCTGAAACAATGTATTTTTGAAAGACTTGAAGGATCCTTCGAAAAATGTGTAATTTGTCATAAATTACTTTTCCATTTTTTCCCGATGGAAAATTTTATGCTTTGGTCGTCGTAATTGAGAAACATAACCTCAAATAAAGTTCTAACGTTAATATCGCATTTGAAAAACATAACCTCAAAAAAGTTCTAATGTTAATACCGCAAAAATTTTCGACTTGTTTCTTTTTACGTAGAATCACTCGAAGCAGTATCGCTAGTTACAAGACACCCTGTATGTATTGTCCACTGAATTTTCTGTAATATATACTTTTAACTACCAAAGAGATCAAAATGACCAGTTTACAATCTTTGTCAGAAATTTTCTAGTCCTGAAACAATGTATTTTTGAAAGACTGAAGGATCCTTCGAAAAATGTGTAATTTGTCATAAATTACTTTTCCTTTTTTTTTTTTTTTATGGAAATTTTATGCTTTGGTCGTCGTTTTGACTTCGAATTGAGAAACATAACCTCAAACAAGTTGTAGTGTCAATATCGCAATTGAGAAACATAACCTCAAATAAAGTTTTAACGTTAATATCGCAATTGAGAAACATA
Organism: Tetragonisca angustula; assembly: GCA_036937485.2. Taxonomy (NCBI): domain Eukaryota; kingdom Metazoa; phylum Arthropoda; class Insecta; order Hymenoptera; family Apidae; genus Tetragonisca; species Tetragonisca angustula. The sequence continues at coordinate 107,589 of JAWNGG020000454.1, forward strand.
ACCTCAAAAAAAGTTCTAACGTTAATATCGCAATTGAGAAACATAACTTCAAAAAAAGTTCTAGTGTTGATATCTCAAAAAATCGCAAACCCATCAAGAGGCGAACGAATTTATTACACAACCTGATAGTTTTAATGGTACAGTGCGCGCGAGCAGATTCCATTATTGAAAATACAATAGCATTCGAATTGCTAAGCTTCAACGCTGTGAAATCGCTCCGGTGTGCGCATTTCCAATATCCGTGCATCGCGTTGTGTTGTTAGAAGCATAAATCTGCCGAGAATGGTGCAACGCTGACGAGTATGAAATTTTAACTCCGTTTTGCACCGTGATTGTCGTCGACGTCCTTTCGACGTGAACGACACACTTCGAATAAACAAAATAAAATAAATTTGAAAGAAGAAGTCCAATGTTCGCTTTGCACGTGGAATTTTTGCAATATTTTCTCTGACTTTGTTTCGCGAACATTGGCAGAAAATTCTGAATAACAGGAAGAGAAACGTCAAAAGTTATTGGCAATTGAAAAAAAATTTTTAAACAATCGAATAAACTTTCGTATGGTCACTTTTAAGATTTCATTTGTACGAACAGAAATGAAGAGATCCGCGGATTTTTATGCATTTATGCAGGATCGAAGAAACGAAGAAACGCTATATAACAGAGGGAAAAAATATAAAATATCTAAAGTGACATATGTCTAAATATATTTATTACAACAGGTGAAACGAATTTTCCATTCAGATCGTGTTTCTAAAAATTGAAAAATGCGCGAGTTGCGGTATTTGGAATTGTAAAAATTATACTGTCAGATTGTTTCAATATCTACATGCGATGATAACACGTTGAGAAGATAAACTTTCGGCCCACCCTGTATTTATAAGCGAACGCTCGCAATGTGCAACGAGTTGTAAATTAATCGTAAGTTGGGAGAACAATGCCTGTAAAATCAGTGCTCCAAACGGAGATAACTGGCGATGTTTGTCGTTCTATGGCGAAATGGAGAGCAACGATTTCGCTGAATTAGGCTCTCTGTCAGTTGGACCAGCGCTAAATTAGGGGATAAAGAACAAACACGCGATTGTTGTTGGCCAATTGCCGGCTTAACGAGGTGCTGCAGAAAAGTCGAACGACGCGTTAAGGCGAGTGCCTAATGAGTTTCACTTCGAGCTCTCCTTCTCTCCTTCTCTTTCTTTCTTCCTCCTTTCTGCTTCTCTTCGTATCGCGCTTTCGTTGACAGCCTTGAACTCTCTGCCAGAGTCTGACAATATATTGCTAGATTCTTATTTATTAGGTATAAGTAATGTTGTTCCTCCGAAATTTAACAAACTTTCTAATTGGTATTTTAAAAATCTCAAAAATTTGTCAGAAAAAATTGGTCGAAGATTGTCAATAACTAATGAGGATTGTGTTATGTGTAGATTGAATCTGTATTGACTCTTGAGTAAAATAAAATTTTGTACAGTTTTATCAATACGATCGATCGGGGAATTAATTAGTCGATCACGAACGATTATTTTAGAGAGAAAGGAAAGAAAGTAAAAGATCGAAGAATTCGTTAGAACAAATTCTTTAGTCGTTCTGGTCGGGTTTATAAATCTAAAATCGTTGAAGAAAAAAATCGTCGAGTCCACTCCGCGTTGTCTTTCCCATTCTGCTCGGTTTGGCCGCGACGTACTGTTTTCCCTGGTGCTTTCACGGCGCTCGCACGTGCCCTCCTCCCCCCGGAGGCAACGAATCGATCGAGAAACTCCCTTTTCCATCGCTCGAATCGTTGTTTCCATCCCGCCTTTCATTTCTCATCGTGCCTTCGTTAATACGAGTTCCCTTTTTCAAAAATTGAGGCAAATCCTTCGATCCTGCGTGAAATTTTCACTCCGACGAAAGGTGCATTAACAAACTTCACACACAGAGTTTCTTTCGTATTGTTCTCCTTTAATAATAAAAAAAAAGACACGTCTCTTGAAAAAGATATAAAGCAAATTTTAGTATAAAATTATTTTTAAGTTATACGAAAAGTTATACTTGAAAGTTATACTAAAAATTGTTTTAGTATAAAATTATTTTATAAAGTAATTTTAGTATATTCTTGTATAAAGTGAATTTTAGTATAAAATTATTTTCAAGTTATACCAAAAGGTAAACTAAAGAAAGTTATACTAACAATTATTTTAGTATAAAATCATTTTATTTTATAAAGTAATTTTAGTATATTCTTGTATAAAGTAAATTTTACATTTGTATAAAATATAAAGCAAATTTTATATTTTAGTAATTTTAGTATATTTTTGTATACAGTAAATTTTACATTTGTATAAAAATATCAAGCAAATTTTGGTATAAAATTATTTTTAAGTTATACGAAAAGTTATACTTGAAAGTTATATTAAAAATTATTTTAGTATAAAATTATTTTATAAAGTAATTTTAGTATATTCTTGTATAAAGTGAATTTTAGTATAAAATTATTTTTAAGTTATACCAAAAGGTAAACTAAAAAAAGTTATACTAACAATTATTTTAGTATAAAATCATTTTATTTTATAAAGTAATTTTAGTATATTCTTGTATAAAGTAAATTTTACATTTGTATAAAATATAAAGCAAATTTTATATTTTAGTAATTTTAGTATATTTTTGTATACAGTAAATTTTACATTTGTATAAAAATATCAAGCAAATTTTGGTATAAAATTATTTTTAAGTTACACGAAAAATTAAACTAAAAAATGTTATACTTAAAAAGTCATACTAAAAATTATTTTATTTTATAAAGTAATTTTAGTATATTTTTCTATAAAATAAATTTCACATTTGTATAAAATAAAAGTAACGAAGAACAAAAGAGTTAATAAGAAACTCTCGAAGTACAAAAAAAAATATATATATATATATATATATATATGTATGTATGTATGTATGTATAGAAGAAACCTTGTTACGTACAAAACGTGTTCAATCTCGCAACATCTCGCTCGATACTTGCGCATTCTTGCATGTCGTTCGTCCGACCGTATGTGTTCATTCGTGAACGTGAACTGTGTATGCTGAAATCCAGGCAACCACCCCCTACACCACCCTCCCCTCCCCGCAATGAAATTTCGTTGCAGCACGATCCACCGATCCTGATAGCGCACGCATTACCGCTATCTGACGCACGGCGTCGAACCAACCGTGGCTAGCTACGCGGAGAACTGGTTTATTCGGTGTGATTACACGAGTTGCCATTTAATCCGACGTGGGTTGCCGTTGCACCGGCCGTGTAAAAGGATCTCTCGCCCCGTTTCCACTTACGGGAATCGAACGACAGTGAAATGTTGGCTGTTAAAAGTATTCGCAATTCCTTGCGATTTACGCACGTTTGCTTCCGTTTGTGTTTGTACGCTCGTTCGTACACGCGTACATTTTATTTATTTTGTGTATTGGACGCTTCGATTTCACTTGTTTGTTACACGTTTGGATAGATTTTAACAAGATATACGTTGTACATTGTAATATTATTATATTTCATATTTATTATATTATATTTAATGCAATATTATATTTATTAATTTATAACGTATATTATATTTATTATATATATATATATATATTTTATCCACAATAGAATATTTTTAGGAGTTGTCAATTAATCTAGATATGAAGCAGACAATTGTAGAAGGGATGTAGGATTCAAGAGTTAGAGATGCTGGAGATCACGTTTTAATTATTTAACACTTAGAGATGCAGAATGGTACAAGACATTTCAGAGATATTTCAGGGATTAATTTCAGAGATTGAATTATTGGCGTTAGAAACTTGGAAGACATTTTTACACGAATTCGGAAATAGAAGACGTCGCAAGACATTTTTGTACGAATTTAGAAACATTGACGAATTAGAAGTATGAATTCGGGAGATTCAATTGTATAGATGTTAGAAGTTCGTATTTCCAAGAAATATTTTCATCTAGATTTTTATATGGCGTTGTTGATTAATCTAGATGTAAAAGATCGAATTGCAGAAGGTAGAGACGCAAGATATTTAACAGAGGGAGTTGGAAATATTTTAGGGACCAGAGAGATACAGAAGATCAATCGTACGTGAGATATTTTAGAAATTAATGCAAGAAATCGAATTATAGAAGTTAGGTAAGATAAAAGACGAAAAGTATATTTATAAAAAGAAAAAAGATATCTTCACGTGAATTTAGAAAATAAATTGAAATACAGGTGAGAGTTGAAAATAAGTATTATCGGGGGCATAAATGTTTATAATATCTGCCGCAAATTTTCTATTTTATTCACGCCTGAAGACCAACAAAAACCTGAATTTTTCCAACACATGCAGCCAAATAGTTTTTATCATTCTCCTGTTACGTCAACCATCCAAATGATGATTGTAACCAATGATAATTTTTATTAAACGTCGAGATCGTAAACGATCTTTCAAACTTTTTAGTAATTTTCTTTTTATATCGTTTCTCTTTTCCCCTGTCACTCTTCATTCACGATCGAATGATGTATTTTCATGAGGGATCTTTCTTCTCCGCGGAATGCAGTGATTGTTCTCGATGATTGTTTACTTCATTTCCTGCATCCTGTCCTCCGTTGCAGCCCTATCGATCCACGCCATTGTCCGCGCTTTTTCTGGGAATAATAAACGGGCGCGGCCCAATTTGCGTTAAACATCCCTGTCGCGTGTTTAAATTAAAACGGGCCAGTGTCCATGTTGAAACGTCTATTAATACCTCGGCTTTTGTTATTTTACACACGTGTCGTACGTTCTGACAGCGAACATCGATTCGGTCGCAATTCGAGATTTCCACTGTTTTCTTCTGGGAAATGTTCTGCCTCTCGGGATTTGCCACTCGAACGTTATGAAAATATCGTGTCTCAATTTTTTCGCGCATTTTGCAAATTAAAATTTCAAGAAAGACGAATCGAACTCTTCTGTTTTAGCGTACAGTGTGTGAACAGTATTCTCGCTTGTTGTTGTTTCACGAGGAATTAAATGAAAAGTTGAATAAAAGTGAAAGTGATAAGAATTTAAAGTTTCCATTGAACGAGCAAAACAGACGTAATAACAAAAAGAATGAAATTCTATAGTAAACAGAATAAAATTGTAGGAAATTTCTTACAATATATAAACAATATGTTCTCGCTTATTGTTGACGAAAAATTAAACAAAAACGAGAAAATTAGAGAAAATTCTTCATTTTATTTTGTATTTTACGAAAAATTAAGTAAAAATGAGAAAATGAGAGAAAATTCTTCATTTTATTTTGTATTTTACGAAAAATTAAGTAAAAATGAGAAAATTAGAGAAAATTCTTCATTTTATTTTGTATTTTACGAAAAATTAAACAAAAATGAGAAAGTAAGAGAAAATTCTTCATTTTATTTTGTATTTTACGAAAAATTAAACAAAAATGAGAAAATTAGAGAAAATTCTTTATTTTAATTTGTATTTTACGAAAAATTAAGTAAAAATGAGAAAATTAGAGAAAATTCTTCATTTTATTTTGTATTTTACCAAAAATTAAACAAAAATGAGAAAATTAGAGAAAATTCTTCATTTTATTTTATATTTTACGAAAAATTAAACAAAAATGAGAAAGTAAGAGAAAATTCTTCATTTTATCTTATATTTTCACTTGTTGTTAATTTGGAAAGACCACGGAGACTATGCCTGTATTAGGTAGCATTCGATATTTCAACTATCGATAGTCCGGCCGTGAATCTCGATGGGAGAAGAGAAAGAGAGAGAGAGAGAGAGAGAGAAAAGAGAGAACGTTCATCGATATGATAACTTTTCAAAGACAGAGATTGAATATCGACGAGGGAACGCGATGGCGAGAGTTCACAGGTATGCCCGTGGTTCCTATAGCAACCTTTTCAACCCTGTCTGCAAGGCCTTTCAATTTTTCATCACCGTATAGAAAAAGTATCGATCAATTACCCCTCTGCCTTCTAGCTGGGCTTCCGCCTCGATTCTCGAGCCAGAGGCTAACCAACCGAGGAACTAATTTACACCCCCTCCATTTCCCTTTCCTATCGTCGACGAAATTTCAAATTGTGAACTCTCTTCTCTATGTGCGAGACGATAAAGTAGGTATCTGTCTTGTCTTGAAAGCGAACGGAAAATCGACGAGGAAACGAAGAGAAAGTCGAACGATATTTCGAGAATAGAAAAACTGCGAGTCGGAAAATTTCAATCCAATGGCGAGTTTTTAGATTTTAGAAAGTAGAAGACAGAAATTGAGAATTGGAAATTTTTGAGTATTCTATGTATATTGGGAGTTTAAAATTTTTTGGAGTATTCTACGTTGGGAATGTAAAATTTTTTGGAGTATTCTACATTGGGAATTAAAAATTTTTTGGAGTATTCTACATTGGGAATTTGAAATTTTTTGGAGTATTCTACATTGGGAATTAAAAATTTTTTGGAGTATTCTACATTGGGAATTAAAAATTTTTTGGAGTATTCTACGTTGAGAATTTAAAATTTTTAAGCACTCTACATTGGGAATTTAAAATTGTGGAGTATTCTACATTGGGAATTTAAAATTTTTTAGAGTATTCTACATTGGGAATTTGAAATTTTTTGGAGTATTCTACATTGGGAATTAAAAATTTTTTGGAGTATTCTACAATGGGAATCAAAAATTTTTTGGAGTATTCTACGTTGAGTATTTAAAATTTTTAAGCACTCTACATTGGGAATTTAAAATTGTGGAGTATTCTACATTGGGAATTGAAAATTAGGAATGTTTGAAATTCCGAATGGAAAATCGATTAATATTGACTAAAAGAATTGCACGTTTAGATAAATTTTAGGAATAGAAATATCGTGGATGTGATTTTAAGCACATTTAAACAGAACTACTGTGGAAATTGAAAGTTGAAAATTTCTAGTGTTTTATATCAAACAAGAGAGTTTTATATTGAAAATTAGAAATATTCAAAGTTATATGTTAAAATAATCGAAAATTAACAACGAACCCAAAACTGAAATATAAAAGCATTAAGTACTAAAGTACTATCGAAGATTGAAATACAATTTCCAAATCGTATTACTGTTAAATTTAAATTTTGTAAATTTTGAGTTAAATTAACTTATCGTTCGAATTGAAATTAATGAAACGAAGATAACAAAAAGGAAGAACTCCAAAAGTAGACGAAACACCAGCAATGAAAATCCAACACCAGCACCAGAACTACAATCCAAAACCAAGAATATCGACGCCAAAAGGAGGTCACACAGTATGTATTATACGTACCATCTCGATTTCTAAAAAAAATGTCAATTCTCCGCAATGAAATCTGTCGCCAATGGAAAGCCACCGTGGCTGAAAAGCCACTGAATTCTTTCACACCTGTTTCACCTACTTACGCCGCGTGTATCGATTCTTTTCGCTGTATCAAAAATTCGCCATCTACGGGAGAACCCGTAGTCCACCGCCATCTTGCTCGGTGCGTACAAAACGCAACGAACCATATTCACACGAGTTTCATTACCCCGGACTGTCACGGTCCAACGTAACAACACAAACGATAAGGATAGAAAAGTCGCTGTTGGTCGAGAGAAACAGAGAGAGAGAGAGAGAGAGAGAGAGAGAGTTCTTAGCACGCTGGTTTTATAACATGGCGGTGGCGCAGAAATCGACTCTGGGAACAGCGCCGAGCCCGAGTTTTTTCCATGGTCGGCTACCACACGCGTGTTTAGAGGACAGCTTTAGAGAGCACGCGTGCGGTGTGTGGCAGCCTTGCGGCCACGGGATTGACCGAACAAGGCGACTCTACGTGGGCCGACTCGCATCACCCACCATCGCTCGTGCAACGAGCACGTTCACCTCTTTGACCGAATAACTTGTCTTTTCTCCTTCTTCGTTTCTTTCGTTTCCTTTTTTTTTTTTTGTTTCGTTTCTGTTACACCTCGACGAAAGAACTCTCCCTCTTTCCTTTATTTCTGTTACATCGATGAAAAGTAACTTTTCCTCTTTCTTTGATTTTTGCTCGTTCGTTTCTGTTACTACGACGAAATAACTTTTCCTCTCGTTTTCGATTCTTTCTTTTGTCTCTGTTGCTTCGAAATAACTTTTCTTCTTTCTTCGATTCTGTTACTTTAACGAAATAACTTTTCCTCTTTCTTTGATTTTTGCTCGTTCGTTTCTGTTACTACGACGAAATAACTTTTCCTCCCATTTTCGATTCTTTCTTTTGTCTCTGTTGCTTCGAAATAACTTTTCTTCTTTCTTCGATTCTGTTACTTTAACGAAGTAACTTTTCCTCTTTCTTTGATTTTTGCTCGTTCGTTTCTGTTACTTCGACGAAATAACTTTTCCTCTCGTTTTTGATTTTTTCTTTTGTCTCTGTTGCTTCGAAATAACTTTTCTTCTTTCTTCGATTCTGTTACTTTAACGAAGTAACTTTTCCTCTTTCTTTGATTTTTGCTCGTTCGCTTCTGTTACTATGACGAAATAACTTTTCCTCCCATTTTCGATTCCTTCTTTTGTTTCTATTACTTCGAAATAACTTTTCTTCTTTCTTTGATTTTTGCTCGTTCGTTTCTGTTTCTACGCCGAAATAACTTTTCTTCCCATTTTCGATTCTTTCTTTTGTTTCTGTTACTTCGAAATAACTTTTCTTCTTTTTTCGATTGCTTTGTTTCTGTTACTCTTTGACAAAGTAGATTTCTTCTTTCTTTGATTTTTGCTTGTTCGTTTCTGTCACTACGACGAGATAACTTTTCCTCTCTTTTTTGATTCTTTCTTTTGTCTCTGTTACTTCAAAATAACTTTTCTTCTTTCTTCGATACTTTCTTTTATTTCTGTTATTTCGATAAAGTAATTTTTCCTCTTTCTTTGATTTTTGCTTGTTCGTTTCTGTCACTACGCCGAAATAACTTTTCCTCCCATTTTCGATTCTTTCTTTTGTTTCTATTACTTTTCTTCTTTCTTTGATTTTTGCTTGTTCGTTTCTGTCACTACGCCGAAATAACTTTTCCTCTCTTTTTTGATTCTTTCTTTTGTTTCTGTTACTTCGGTGAAGTAACTTTTCCTCTTTCTTTGATTTTTGCTTGTTTGTTTTTGCTTGATTGTTTGTTTCTATTACTTCGATAAATCTTTCTTCGATTTTTGTTTGCTTGTTTGTTTGTTTCTGTTACTTCGACGAAACAACTTTTCCTATTTCGTCGATTTTTTTTTTTTTTTTTTTGCTCGATGTAACTGTCACAAATATACAGAGTGTCAAACTCATGGTCAACACGCGCGCGTGTTTGTGCGTTTGACGAAAAGACGAACAAAATTAAACGTAAGAAACTAGGTCTTCAATTGAACTTTCCAATTACACAAATAGAAGACTGAATTATTCAGGAGGAATCGTTTAATACAATATTTTATTATAAATATTTATTTAACTTAAATTATTACAATATATTTAAAATCATACAACATCATTATAACATACAACTTACAAATTATAAATTATTACAACTCATAACTTACAACTTTATAAATTATTATAATATTACGTCAAACTTTTTTTAAACTTTTTAACAAAAGAAAAAGAGAAAGACAATCGACCAATTACACCATCTCTTTCACCACCTCTGTACTTTATACCTTTCGTGATCTGTAGCAAAGGGTTGACGCGTAACGAGCAAAGTCGCGAGAGAGTGGAGAGAGGTTTGCTTCGTCACCGTGTTCGCCTTGCTATTTTTCACGGCGTGCGCCGTGATATTTTCGCGACGTGGAAAGTTCGAGAAAAGAGGGTTGACAAGGGCTAGGCAATAAAACGCAGAGAGAGGCAGGCCCCCCCCGGCCCAACCCCCAAGGGCTCTCCAGGCGGCCTCTCTCCCGTAATCGATAGCGAGCGGTCGCACGTGCGATCACCGACAGGCTACACGTTGCCCTTAGTTAAAAAGGAATGCTCCTCCGAGCAGCGTCGTTCCTCAAGGTCGTTCAATCGACTCGAACACAATCGGACACACCTTTCGTTCAACTGCTTCGCCGCCGATCTCCTTGCGTTCTTGCTTTCGTCGAAAGTGGAAACATACTTTTCCGTGTGCGTGTGTGCGTGTGTTTGTGTGCGTCAGTGCCGTGGTATTCCTTTCGTGCATCCTTCTATATGTGTGCACAGTGGCGTAACGGGGAAATTTGCGATCGTGATTTTCAGTTAACGCGATCGCAGAATTGGCGCGGCGGGGAATAGTTTCGAATTGATACTCGCGCGTTACCGATGTTCAAACTTTCAATAACATCGTGTACGTTTATTGCCTCGCCTATAGCGTTTCATCGAGTAGAAAAAGATATTTTTCAAATGGGAACAATTATCAATGGACGAGTGAGATCTCCTTCTCCTTCGAGCGTACAAGAACTTTGGCTGTTTCAGAGAGTTAATGCATAGATATTTCGTGCCGCCTCTTTATTAGATGTTTCGTGCCACGCTGGGTAGGCAATCATCTAATTCGCCGTTCTCATTTTCTCAGCGTTCTCTGAAACTTTCCTCCTGGCACGAAAGCCACTACGTTTGCGTTGGACGAAGATGACAACGGAGGCACGATCGTAATTTGAAATGGCAACGAGGTGTAATCGGTTGAAGGTGAAATAATCAGTGATAAACGCTCGCGTGGATGACGATGAACACAGCCAAACCCCAGCCTCGTTTTTATGCGAGTCGATTTCCTCCTCCGCTGTGTCCAACGGGCGACATGAAGAAAAGGTGTCAATTATTTTCACTATACACGTCCTTAGTACTCGTAATGACTGTAAATCGTGAATGATAGTGCAGATGCATGCGGTGATTTATGAATTGATAAAAAGCAACGAGTTACACGTAGAAAGTTCAGAGCGTAGATTATAAATGAACGAGTCGTTGCAGGATTGCCAAACATCGAATTTTCAATCGTTATTGTATTCTATTTGAAACTGAAAATGATATATTTAAAAAAAAAACATGTTCTTGCTTTTCTATTTCTGTTCTTTCCTGTTATCGACAGAATTGGCGCCTGGGGTGTATAAAAATTTAAACGAACAGCGACTTTCCTTTCTGCCTCCTCGATAATTTGATGTTTGACAAAATTTGTGTTTTGTTAACATTTGTGTTGTGTCTATTAATCGCAGGTAAAATACAATATGTATATTTTTTAATATATATATATATGAGTAAAATTTATTATATATATTATATAAAATTTAATATATATATAAATTTTAATATATATATTAAAATAAAATTTTAATATGTATAAGTATTAATATACATATTAAAATAAAATTTTAATATATATAAGTATTGATATACATACATATTAAAATAAAATTCTACTATATATAAGTATTAATATACATATTAAAATAAAATTTTAATATATATAAGCATTAATATATATATTAAAATAAAGTTTTAATATGTACATAAATATTA